>JADRCD010192852.1:0-22720 GCA_019843815.1 Montemys delectorum | reverse complement strand
TCTATTAAACACAAGAGTTTTTATGAATATGATTAAATAAACCGTAATCTATTCATTATCTTAATTATTTAGCACAAAATGCAAATTATAGTTTGAAGCTGTTCAATCAATGTATTTTTGGAAGAGTCATGCAGAGAATCAACATTAAACGAGTATTTGCTTTCAATTAGGGATGTGTAACTGTCTTAGAGCCAATCATTTGAAAATACAATTTGCAAACTAAATGTAAATTGCAAAGTCATTTCCCAGATACATAGCACTTTGGTTCCTTTATTTTCCCCCTGTTAATTGTAGCTTTTCATCTCTAGATGGTGCTCTAAGTACCTGCATTACAGAACGCCCAGTTCGCATTACTACGAAAGGCAGAAGAAAAGCAAACTGAAAAACAGAAAGTGCAAGAGAACTAAGCAAGATTTAAGAACTTTATCTTTATGGTAAAAGCATCTATATTGTCAGATAAAGCCCATGACAAAGCTTACCAATGACATTCTTGTTACAATGAGAACAATATGGCAAAAATATTTTCAAAATCTGGTTAGCAAATTCCGAATTGATGTTTCCCCAACTAATTTCTGGGCTTTTCTTGACATTGGTGTTTTGTATTAAGTAATGCCTAGGATAAAAAAAAAAAATGTACATAAAGCAAGCACTTAGGAATCAACTTTACTCAAAATGCTAAATGTATCTTGGGGCTAAAGTATATACATAGATGTAACAGTGAGCTACTATGATCTTATTGCTCTAATACTGTCTGTAAAGGTTTAAAATATACTATGTTGAAAACTATTACATTTATGAAAAATTTTAAATTTAGCATCCACAAAGGACATTCTCAGGACATTGGCTATTAGTTTTTTTCACATGAAAACTTTCTACGACTGCTCTCATAAACAAAGGTCTATACTATTGCAGGACAACTGTGTCCACCAAAGAGTAGAGTTGCTATTAGCCTTTTCCTTTTAGAAAAAGTTTGCTAGTTTCTGGATTAAATGAGAATTCTAGGCTGATAAATAATCTGGTGTGTTAACAACAACAGAAACAAATATGTGAGTGTTAACTAGTACTCTCTGTTAAAAACAAAACAGCCAAGCAAACAACAGCAAGAGAACCCCAGCCCAGTCAATAAAAATAAATGTTTTTATTATAACATTGTAATAATACATCATAAGTATTAAATGTAAAACAATTTAGATTTTTCAGTAAATGGTTTTGCACCCAGAAACAAAGTAATATATTCAAATATTCAAAATTCAACCAATGTCATCCTTTGGCATCATGTAGACAAGACAACAGCAGTACAAACCCAGTAGAATTTTAATGACTATAAATGCATTGTGTGTATCTTGAATCTAGACTGCATTTTATTCTCCTATTTTGTGCAACTGTCACACTTGCATATTAATGAGAAATTTTGTCCTCTGAAGTATATTAGTTTTCATTAATTGTTCTCAAAAGTTTGGCTCAAAGAGAATTAGAGCTGCTTCCTGTTGGTAGTGTGTCTCAGTCATGTGGATCCTTGCAACCTTGTCATAATCGTGTTATCTGTCTCTACTTCACAAGAGAGAAATTTAAATTCAAAATGAGAGAGAGGAAGAGAGAAGGGGAGGGAAAACAACAAAGGATGAAGGCAGGAAGGGAGGGGATGAGAGGGGAAAGCAAGAAGAGAAAAGAAAGAATTTCTTCCATTGCAATGTATAGCTTTATTATGGAGTTTAGATGTCTCCATGTGATCACTTGTTCTCTGCCTTTATCCTATTAAAGAAATTTTAGGAGTGGCTTAAGACATAAGAGCACATAGTAGAAAAAGACCCCTAAGTTAAAGATACTCGATACTCAACCTGTCTGTTACAAAGGGAAGTCAAGTCTCTGTTGCATAGGCAATGCTGAGCTACTCATACAAGTAACTGAGATGTTTTGTTTACTATTGTCACAAGATTTCTCCATGTGCTAAAACAGATTTTCATGTTAGACTGGAATGGTCTAAATTACAGAATCAGTGTACATTATCTCAACTTATAGAAAAGAATATGTGATTGAATCTAAATAAACAAGAAATCTTCATATTAGATTGTTGGGCTGCCAGTGATTTTTTTTTAATTTAAATAACACATCTTGGTAGTTGTGTTTACTGCTATTTGGCATGTACTACAATTCCACTTTGAGTAGAAATCCTTTCATTATCAGGAAGTCTAATGTTGAATATATTCATTTATCACAATATATAGCATTTATTGACACCTTCCACTTCTAAATAAGATAACAGGTGCACAAAACATCTATTATCATATTTCCTTTGGTTAAATGATTATTTGGTTTGCCACACAGTCAATATGATTGACTCAGTTGTAATTAATTGGCAGTTAACATGGACACTATAAAAACAACTGTGAGCTATTTGATGACTAAATACTGAAATGACTAGAGATTTAAACAATGTGTTGCCCAGGAGAAATGCATGATTGTCCTTCTGGAAACATTCTACTAATTTATACTCAGAAAGAATACAACAGCAAAATACCAGTTCAGTTGCCTTTGTATACTGCCACAGAAATTTGATTCAATTTCTCATTATCAAAACAGATTCAACAAGTTCTTACCAAATTATAATCTACATCTTTTTTTATCTAGAACAACACATCAAGAAGTCTTGTCCAAGATAATATACTTATTTTCTTTCCACTTTGAAAACTCTCAATTTGTAGGTCAAATGCAATCATACCATCATTTTTTATCATTCTGATCATATCATTTTCAACCTGAACTATTCAAGATAAAAATATTAAAACTCAGTATCTCTTTCTAATAGGACTTTAGTCCTATTTTCCCATTTCACAGCTACCTTAGACTCTGACACTAACAAAGTAACAAATTCCAAAACCTTTACTATTTGCTTCATTGAAAATTTTGACTTCTTGTAAATTCCACATTGTTTGTATTATAACTTAAATATATTTTAGAAGAATAGGACTGGTTTTGGAGACTGGTGTAGATAGATGTCTATTTCTGGTACACTCTTTTACTTACAGTGTTTTATTAATGTACTGATAAGATAGTCTTATAAAAGGCTTCATGTTTCACTTAATGATTTCAAAGGATATTATAAAACCACTGTAATTACTTATTGGACAATGTCTGTCATAAACATTAACTGAGTTGGAGTTTTGATTGCTGTGATGAAACACATGAAGAAAACATCTTGGGTAGAAATGGATTTATTTGACTTAAGTTTCAACATCACTGTGATTTAAGGAAGTCAGGACAGGATGGATGCTTACTGATATATTTTCTGACAATTCCAATTCTGAGAATCTATGTGAAAGAAGAATAAACAGAACCTGAGCTTTGTCCTAAACATGACTTTCATAAAATCGTATACAATAATGGCCAAGAAATATAGAACAGCAAGAAGGATTGTCTATGATGTCAGCAGGCCTCACAGAAGACTATAGTCCTCTTCATTTCTTGCAACATGCATTAATCTAAGAGCATTATACCAAGTGGAACAATATTCTCACAGAAAGATAAACTGAACATGCTCCCATTCATATGACCTACCAAGCTGGTTAATTACAGAGAGGCATCAAGTCAAAGTTATTGCCAACAGTAGGGAGGGGGGCCTGTCGATATGGTATTCTAAAGATAGTTTCATTAATATAATAACTTTTCAGAAACCTGTTTCATAACAATGGCTAGAACACTTTATGTGCCTTTTCTCAATTTAAATAAATAAGTAAATAAACAAATGAAATAGTCTAATTGTATAGAAATGAAAAAATGCTTTAAGCATTACAAAAAGAAATTTCACTCATAGGTTTTCCTCTTACTTTGAGAAACTGTCTCTCACTTACCTATGGGATTCTCTTGTTAAACAGGTAGAAAGAATGTTTCTTCCTTTGTTATTTTCTATCTAATCACCTATTTCTATATCTTAACTACTCTATTTAAAAAGCCTTTATTTCGACCCTAAGAACATTTCTTCTTATTCTTTAAGTATGTGTGTGGATGCTCACACACGCACATGTGCATCACTGAGTGTATGTATCTGGGTGCTTATTCATGTTAAATGTGTTTGTATGTAGAGATCAAATTTCAATGTCTAGAATCTTCCTCAGCTGTTTTCAAGCTTATTTTTGAGACTAGATCAGTATCCCGTGGAGCTCATCAGCTCAGTTAGGCTGGCTGGTTATTGAGCTCAGGTTACTTATTGGTCCTTGTCTATGAAGCTCTGAGGCAGCTCTGTTCGTGAATGCTAGTGATCCGGATTCAGGCTCACATGCTTGATGACTGAACCATCTATCTAGCTGCTATTATATTATAATGTGCCTTCTCTGATATGTCCTATAACACACTTTCCGAGACAAAGAAACTCGAATAAGGGGAAAGAATGAAATGCCAGTTGACTACCATCCTTTGCCGTTCCTCATGCAAATAACTGTAAAAGGCTTTTGATTAGTATCCACCTGGCATCAATGCCACCGAGCATTACCAATGAAGGCCTGTGGGACACCAAGTAGGTATCATTTACATAAAAGAATATGTATGTATTTTCATATATCTAAGTTAAGTTCAACCTCAAGTTGGCCAGATGGTAGGTATATAATTATAATAAGTAATAAAATATTCCTGTCCAGACCAGCTTTTTCGTACCACTAAAATCTCTACTTTAGCAAGTGTATCCTATAACCAAAGTTCAAAGAGATATGACATATAAAAATATGATGTTATCTATTTAGTTCCGTTAAATCCATGGCAACTTTTAATTTTATTTTTCATTAGAATTTATTGAGAACATTTTTATTAGTTACTAGATGTAAGAAAATGTACAGCATTTTTTCAAATAATCAAAAACAGACAACAAAAATCCCAAAAACCAAAAAAGCAAACCAAAACAAAATTCATCAATATTCTTATTCTGAATAAAAGACACCCTGTCTATTCAGGATAATGCTATGGTTTAATTTCTGTCTTTTCAAAATGAATTAGAATAATTAGACTAATCCTAATGCCTGAGCTTTCCTAGAAGTCACTCTGCACTTCAGTCTGGATTTCCCAAAAGGTGGTTTAATTTGGCCACTTTCCTTCAGATTAAATATCAGAATGTATTCAGAATAGTAAAAGCATTAAAACCATTCTCATATTGTTGTAGAAGTTGAAAGCTAAAAGCAAAAGCCTGTGCTGCAAAGAAGGGTTGTTTGTTTTTCATTTAATAAAGTTAATGGACTACCTTGTAAATCGAATCCCTCTAAAATGAAAATTAATTCCTGTCTCTGGGGGTTCGACTAAGTTATTTAATGCAAAAGTTTGGATTGCATGAAGTTTCCTTAGTATGTGTAGAACATAGTATAAGCACTTTTCCCTGTTCCAGACCTCAACAATTGTAGAGCTCTGGAGGTCAGAAGGGAGCAGAGTGGGAGAGGGAAAATTGATTGGCACGCTAAGGTTCTACCAAGGGCCAAGATGGGAAAAGCATGGTCTCAACTCTTTACCTATGAGATAAAACATGGGTCAAAAGGAAAATACACTTGCCTAAAAACACCATAAAATAATGCAGTGTTGTCTAATGTCAGTGCAACATTCAGAGTCCAGGTCTCTTCTACAGCACTGAGGGAAATAATCTACCATATTCCTGTTTACAGTTTTGAATGAGTGATTTTATGAAGCTGGTAGTGTGCAGGAGGAAAAGAACAAATAGCAAGTAACAGATTGGTCAAGGCAGTTATAATTAACAAGAAAACCTTAGCAATTACAAGAGATTCTGCTGTATTATCAAATCAGCCACTCACATATAAGCAGCAAAATACACTGGAAGGTGAAGGTACTTATTTCCTGTTCCTCACTGACATCTTTCTCCATGACTGTCTTAGCTAGGGTTTCATTGCTGTGAGGAGACAACATGATAAAAGCAACTCTAATAAGGACAAATATTTAATTGAGGTTCGCTTACACTTGCAGAGTTTCAGTCCATTATCATTGTGGCAGAAAGCATAGGAGAGCACGGAAGCAAACATGTTGCTGGAGTAAGATCTGAGAATTCTATATGTTAACCTAAAGGCAGCCAGGAGCAGATTGGCAGCCTCAGGAGCCTGGAAGCAGCTCTCTTTGCCCACCCCCCACAGTGACATACTTCCTGTAAGTCCACACCTCCTCCCAGAAGGCCACACCTCTTATAGTGACACTCCCTCAGTCAAACATATTCAAACCACTGCAATGGCTGAGCTTCCATTTTCTCTTTCTCAATGCACACCTGTTTAAACCATGAGATAAACAGTAGATGTCTCAGCCATGTGTGATTTTGCTTCTTACAGGTTTCAAGGATGTGATGTTTTAAAGCCCTTAGCAGTTTGTTGATTTTTCTTTCCACTTTCATGAAGTCCTTGAAGCCTGCCTGACCCAAGACAGGAAATTAGCAGGTTGTAAGGGAAGGGCTCTTCACTTAAAGAGTCTGAATTTACAAATTTGAACAGCACATGATAATTTACTATCACTATAATGTGCTCAGCTATAAATACAATACATCCATTTTTCCTTTCCCAGTCCTGTTACTGGAATAATGACTCCTGGGCAAACTCAAAACTCTGCATATTCATATTTGATTTCAAGTAGGACTTCATATCTCTACTCCTTTTTTATCTTTCTTAACTGCAACTAATTTCTTTCTCATGGGCTGGTTCCACTCCCTGTTAACAGCTTTCATCAGCAAATTGCCCATGGTTCTGGCATCTCAAACACCTTGGAGTCTCCAAGGCAACTTCAGTCTTACAGCTTCTTGTTTCAATATCTGGAATAGACACATCATTTTCTGGGCTTCTCCAGGTCTGTCCTCTGTAGCACACTAAGCTCAGATTGACACATTACACTGCTGCTGCTGTTCTTGGTGAGCATCCCATGGTACTGGCATCTCCAACACGTTTGGGTCTTCTGCTGCAACTAGGATTCACTAATATCCTCTCATATGCTCTTTTCTTGGTGCCAAGCCACAAATCCTTTGTATGAGCCCTTCAGTCCTGGGCCATCAACTACAACTAAGGCTGCACCTTCACCAATGACCTTTCCTGGTCTCTCATGTGCCAAGCTTCAGTTGTTTTTCATGATGCCTTCATGCCTCCAAAACCAGCACCACTTGGTAATTCTTACATATTACCAAGTATAGTTGCAGCTCGAGGTACAACCTTGGCTATCTTTGGAAAGCAGCTTCCTTGTGCTCTCAGAAAATACTTCCAAGAAGTAATCATTTCAGTGATGCTGGTCTCTTCTTAATCACCACTAATTTCTTAGCTCCAGCTAACCAGCATCAATTGTCCCAGTAGTCACTTCTATTTTTTCACTCTAAAGCCAGAGCCACATGGCTGAAGCTGCGAAGTTCTGATGACTTCCTGAACTAGAATATAGCCCCCTTGTTCTATGACATTATCACTAGCTTTCTGTTTTCCAACTCCTTCACTGCCTAAGTTTGGCTATCCTGGATCTTGCTCTGTAGATTGACCTTGAACCCAGAGATCTACTTGGCTTTATCTCCTGGGATTAAAGGTGTATACTACCATTCCTGGATCTAAATTTAGCTGGGTAAGACCCTGCCCCAAATTTCCATTCCATTAATCTGCTATCTCCTTGAACACAGGATTCACATGCATTTCACTTCCTGGTGCCCCTTTAATACTCGAACCACATATTTTGTATTTTTCCTTTCTAAGCTTGCTATATTTCTTCAAAATGCTCTCCATAAGATTTAACCAGAGTACACAGTCTATGATGCATGTTTCTGAGATTTCCTTTGTCAATGCAATTAATCTGAGTCTCTTCACCTTAACCTTAGGCAAACTCTTCAGACAAGGGTAAAAAGAAGCCATGTCCTTCACCAAAATACCACAAATACTAGGCCTCATACTGAAATTTTTACTGAAGTCTCTTGGACCATGTCTGCACAATTCAAGTCATTCTCAGCAACAAAGTCTTCCAGATTCCTACAGGGATGGCCCACTGAGCCCCACTTAAAGCATTCCAACTGCTTTCTAAATGCAAAATCTGAAAATCCACATTCTTCCAAACAAAAGCACGGTCAGGCCCATCACAGCAATACCGGAGACCCTGGTACCAACTTCTGTCTTAGTTAGGGTTTTACTGCTGTGAGCAGACATTTAACTGGGGCTGGCTTCCAGGTTCAGTGCATTATGATCAAAGCAGCAACATGGCAGCATCCAGGCAGGCATGGTGCAGGAGGAGCTGAGAGTTCTACATCTTCATCTGAAGGCTGCTAGCAGAATATTGACTTCCAGGCAGCTAGGATGAGGGTCTTAAAACTCACACCCACAATGACACACCCACTCCAACAGGACCACACCTACTCCAACAGGGCCACACCTACTCCAACAGGGCTATAACTTTAAATAGTGGTATTCCCTAGGCCTAGCAAATTCAAACAATCACACATGCATACCAGGCAGTCCTGTTCCACTTCTTTTGTCCCAGCACTCAGGAGGCAGAGGTAGGCAAATATCTGCAAGTTCAAGCCGAGCCTGGTCTACAAAGTGACATCCAGGGCATCCAAGGCTACACAGAGAAACCCTTTCTTTGAAAAAAAAAAATCTTGCAATTTTAATTCTGTTTCTGTAGGTCAGATAGAAAACTTTTTTGAAACAAAAGATAAATATATTATCTCTAAATAATATAGTATTATATATGAATAGACATGTGTGCATGATAGTACACATTTAGAGTATTACATGTATTATATATGTTTGCTATATATAATTATATATGTAGTATATAATTTTTATACATTTTTTCCAAAGCACTGTTTCATTCATACAGAGTCCATACTAGTTCAGTGACAAGAGCAGTGGGAGGGGTACCAACTTCAATGCAAAGGTTCCTATGATATTGCTTTATTATAATTAACAAGAGGGAGTGGCATGGTTTAAAGAGTTTGTAATATAGGAAATATTATAAAAGTCTATTTCCATTTAAAACACTATAAAATCATTTTAAATAGAAGAAAGAATGTGTTGATGTCTTTCTTAAGACACATATCTGAACATATCAAATAGCATGAAGGCTGAATTTGCTCTTTAAAAATGGTGTTTCCACAGATTGTTATTCTGACCAAAGAAAAATAAAAATGGACATTTTGAGGTGCATGACCAAAAATTTGAAATACTGTCAGCGACCATCCTTTTCACCCTAAATCAAAGCAGTCTACATAGTGATTTTGAGTGGCATTTTGAAATGTGCTTGTGAATAAAACAGAAAGAAAATGGCAAGCCTCACATTCAAATGCCCACGCAGAGATAATAATGGAAGCGATGTTTTATGGGTCATTGGGGAAGGCAATCCCATCTGAATGTTTGTTTCTAAGGATGATAAGAGCAGAGTGAATATTCTTCTGCATCATATCACTCAGACTAGAGGAAAGACTGATGGATGATGATTGATTTAATACAGAAGCCTGAGCAACAGAGGGTGGAAGAAATAGCAGGGAAAAGTTATTCCAGATTCTTTGATATCATGATAGATCCAAAGCCCCAGAGTCCTGAACCCACCCCTGAGCATGCATATCTAAATTTGTCCTCTCTGGTGCCCTTGGGTGTAAAAACATAATGGAATTACAGAGCACAGGCAACAAGATGTGAAGACAATTTGTGTTCCCTTTTGTTTTCCATGACTAGAATAAGCATATCCTCTTGAACTTTCCAAGCAGATGGTTGTCTGCTCTGGGATGAAAGATTAGTAGTGAAGGAAATTCTTCAACCTTACTGAGGAGCACACAGTCTGTGCTGACAAGCAGTAAGAAGAAAGCAAAAGACCCACGTGAGGCAATATTTCAGGAGCACTGGCATTTGAGATGTTAAGGAGGAAGATGATCATCCTGTGTGGTTGTTGTTTGTTTGTTGTTGTTGCTTTACTGTTATTTTTCTCTATGACCCCTGAAAAGCTCTCTCTCTTAGATATAAAATATGACTGTCTTACCCTGAGTGCTGGAGTTACAAACCAAACATGGTCTTCACTTGGTTTTTCCATGAGTACTGAGGATAGCTGTTTTGCCTTTGTGTTTTGTAATTCATGAAAAGTTTTATTACATTATGGTATAGTTGTACCTTTAGGTTTGCTAGGTACATAAACATATGATTGCCAAAATCTAGGTGTGTTTCATAGAAATATAATAAGATGTGATTCTTATTATGAATAATAATAAGAATTATTGTCACACCAAGGATGACTATAAGTACAGGTACTCACAGTGTGATGTCATTCATGCTATTCTACTTTATTTTATCTTTTTTTTTTGTTTTGTTGACTCAAAAATTGGACTAATCAATCCCAGGAAGAGAATCAGCAAGATGACAAGGAATATCAGAGTAACCTTCTGAAATGTTTCACTACAGTTCTGAAATGTCATATTTTACTTCCTTCCCAGATGCAGTTTTGACATACATTCTGTAAAGTGGGTAATAATGAAATGATAAGTATGTTTATAAACCTTTTAGAAACACAGAGAAATATTTTACTACTCTTTGCCATGATCTTTTCTACTTTGCCGTAAACAAGTAGGAACATTGCTCTTCAACAGGCATTTTCTACTATATAATTTATTTTGAGTGCTTAACAACTCTGTAGGCTCTTTAAAGAATAGAAGAGATTGTGTCTTCTGGCCACACTGGAAACACCTTAACCCTGTATTTTATTGAGATTTTGAACAATTAAGAAAAGCTTGACTAGGCTCAGTAATTGTTGTCATCCATTTAGAGTAATTGCCAGGAAGACGGCTCAGGCAAAAAAGGCTTGGTGAGGAAAGGCTCCTACTGGTAAACCCAACATGACTCCAGTCTCCAGGCCACACATAGGAGAAGGAACAAAACATATGTAGGACAGACACACTCATGGGCACACATACATATATGCACACACATGTGTCACACAAAATAAATAAATAAAACAGAACACCATTTTTAAAAGAGTAACCAGAAGCATAAATATTTACATCAAGTAACAATCTTTTCTTGTTTTAGTGATTTCGTGAACAATAACTACTCCTTGATCATATTTAATGACATTTTGTCCTTTAGCGTAGCTATAAAGAAGAAGTAGAAAGCAATTACTTAGGAGTCAGGCTTTTAGAAATCTCGGGATTAAATTAAAAATGACTAAACAAAATCAAAGCACAAATTCCAAAGCTCTACATGTGAAGGGTCATGAATCATTGAATTAAGTTATTATACAAAACACCCAGCAAAGGTAAAAATCCATACCTTTATCAGTCCCAAATTCAGGAAAACTTGCTGACTCGGCCTTTATACACACTTCTTTTCCCGGTTCATTTACATATATCAGACGATACAAAAAGGTCAACATGGTGGCAGCTTGTCCTTGCACCTGATGAAAACAGAAATTACTGCAAAGAAATTCCTCCTGCTGCATGCTTAAGTGGCTTTGCAAAATATGTTTTGAAAAACGTTACCCCTTAGTCTTTCATAAGAACGGAATAGTTCATTTAATAATGTAATATTAGATCAAAGACAGCAAAATACATAAAGAATCCTTACAGGACCAGTCTGACAGTCCCTGGGAAGATAGAGATAAAAAAAAATGACAGAAATAATGCCAAAATAGCAATAATAATAAAAATGCAGGATGTCGTACTCAAAGATGAAAGAACTGTAAGGGCTTTCCACTACAATGAAGCTTTAAGGAAGACTAAACAACTCTCTGGCTGTACCTGAATGTTTCCAGATCTGAGAGCAGGTTCCCACGCTCGAGCATGACTGTGTCTGTTGCACACACTATGAAAGCATTTTATGGAAAATCCCTACAGTGGAGGCTATGAGAAGAATAAAAGAAGGCGTTCATACCAAATAGCCATAGGCTTTTAACTGACTTGGAGACTGGAAGAGTTTGCTTTGCTTTGCTTTGCTTTGCTTTTAATTGTTGTTTCTGAGTTGAATAGTTAGGTATTTCTAGAATTTCCTACTGGTGTCTTTAAAAGTAATTTATTATTACTTTTTCTTTATGTTACTTACCAAAGGATAATAACCACAAAACCCTGCATTTGCATTCTACACGCTCTTCTTCAACTTAGTCTTTGCAATGATCTTACGTACATATTCCTGTGAGTGGTATAGGGGGAACATTATGCCTCTTTTTTTGAGTGTGTCATGACAAGTGTGGGAGTCCTTAACTTTACATATA
Organism: Montemys delectorum; assembly: GCA_019843815.1. Classification (NCBI taxonomy): domain Eukaryota; kingdom Metazoa; phylum Chordata; class Mammalia; order Rodentia; family Muridae; genus Montemys; species Montemys delectorum. Next base: position 10,540 of record JADRCD010192852.1, on the reverse strand, counting down.
AGGGATGTTACCAGACTTGCAGTGAGACAATCAAACACTCTGTCTTCTCTTTGGGTGGAGTAGAGCACTAGTCTTAGAGCTCAAATCTCACATTTGGAGAAAGAAGTTACCATAAGCCATGGAGCAAATATGTGTATAGGTCCTGGTACTACACAGAAAGTAAAAGGTGTCAACTCAACCCACAGACTGTCTCAAACTTCAGTTCCAACCACAGCCTCACATAACTGATCTGCCAGAAAACTCAGAGGTAGCCTTTCTACCTCCATCTATAGCCAGGAGGTGTGCCTGTTCCAAGGCCCTCTGTACACCTTTACCACAAGGGGAGAGCAGGTCTCCAGAGAGTGCTCTGACCCTGGAACTCAGGTGAGATCACCATTTTCTCTCCAGTGACTTTCTTTCTTTTTTCTTTTTTTTATTTTATTAGATATTTTCTTTATTTACATGTCATAAGATATCTCCTTTCCCAGTTTCCCCTCCAAAAAAACCAAAACCAAAACCAAACAAACAAAAAACACCAAAAAACAACAAGAACAAACCCCTGTTCCCTCCCCACTCCCCCTGCTCACCATCCCACCCACTCCTGCTTACTGGCCCTGGCATTCCCCTATACCAGTGCATAGAACCAAGGGCCTCTCTTCCCATTGATGACCGAATTAGCCATCCTTTACTATACATATGCTGCTGGAGCAATTAGTCCCACCATGTGTACTCTTTGATTGGTGGTTTAGTCCCTGGGAGCTCTGAGGGTACTAGGTAGTTCATATTGTTGTTTGTCCTAAGGAGTTGCAAACTCTTCAGCTCCTTGGGTCCTTTCTCTAGCTCCTTCATTGGGGACCCTGTACTCAGTTGAATGGATGTCTGTGAGCCTCTACTTCTGTATTAGTCTACTACTGTCAGAGCCTCTCAGGAGACAGCTATATCAGGCTGGATTGTCCTTCCTTCAGTTTCTGCTCCATAGTTAGTCTCTGAAACTCCTTCATTGCTGGTGGTATTGCAAACTGGTACAACCACTCTGGAAGTCAGTTTGGTGGTTCCTCCGGAAATTGGACATAGTTCTACCAGAGGACCCTGCTATACCACTCCTGGGCATATACCCAAAAGATGCTCCAACATGTAATAAGGACACATGCTCCACCATGTTCATAGCAGCCTTATTTATAATAGCCAAAAACTTGAAACAACCCAGATGTCCCTCAACATTAGAATGGATACAGAAATTGTGGTACATCTACACAATGAAGTACTGCTCAGCTATTAAAAACAGTGAATTTATGAAATTCGTAGGGAAATGGATGAATCTGGAGAATATCATACTGAGTGAGGTAACCCAATCACAAAAGAATACACATGGTATGGGTATGTACTCTCTAATAAGTAGATATTAGCCCAGAATATTGGAATACACGAAGTACAATCCACAAACCACAAGAAACTCAAGAAGAAGGAAAACCAAAATATGGACACTTCATTCCTTCTTAAAAGGGGGAATGAAATATCCAGTGACTTTCTAAGGCTACACGAGCCAGGAGGCACAGGCCACAGAAGCTGCAGAGCAGCTGGGAAAGGGTCCTTTCTACCTCCATCTAAAGCCAGGAGGTACAAGTGCTCCATAGCCCTCTGGACACCTTTCCTGCCAGGGGAGAAAAGGTCTTCAGAGAGTGCTCTGACTCCTGAACTCAATTGAGATCTCCATTTTCTCTCCAGTGACTTTATAAGGTAGGACAAGCCAGGAGGCACAGGCCTCAGAAGCTACAGAGAAACTGGGACAGGGTCCTTTATTCATTCATCTGCACCCAGGAGGTACAGATGATCCACAACCCTCTGCCCACAGTTCTTACGAGGGGAGAGCTGAGCTGATCTCCCAGTAGTACTGACATAAGAACTTGTGGGAACTTGTTCCCACAGCAGGAACAAGCTACAGCCAGAGATAGCAAGAACAGCTAACACCAGAGATTAACAGATGGTGAAAGACAAACACAAGGATCTTACCAACAGAAACCAAGACTACTTGGCATCATCAGAACCCAGTACTCCTGCCATAGCAAATCCTGAATACTCCAACACACTGGAAATGTAAGATTTGGATCTAAAATCATATCTCATGATGGTGATAAAGGAATTTAAGAAGGATGTAAATAACTCCCTTAAAGAAATAAAAGGGAACATAGGTAAACAGATACAAGCCCTTAAAGAGCATACACAAAAATCCCTTAAAGAATTACAGGAAAACACAAACAAATAGCTGAAAAATCGAACAAAACCATCCATGATCTAAAAATGAAAGTAGAAACAATTAAGAAATCACAAAGAGAGACAGCTCTGGAGATAGCAAACCTAGGAAAGAAGTCAGGAACCATAGATGCAAGCCTCACCAACAGAATACATGAGATAAAAGAGACAATCTCAGGTGCAGAAGATACCATAGAAAACATTGACACAACAGTCAAAGAAAATGCAAAATGCAAAAAGCTCCTAACCCAAAACATTCAGGAAATCCAGGACACAATGAGAAAACCAAACCTAAGGATAATAGGTTAGAAGAGAGTGAAGATTTCCAATGTAATGGGCCAGTAAATATCTTCAACAAAATTATAGAAGAAAACTTCCCTAACCTAAAGAAAGGGATGCACATGAACATACAAGAAGCCTACAGAACTCCAAATAGTTTGGACCAGAAAAGAAATTCCTCCTGTCAAATAATAGTCAAAACACCAAATGCACTAAACAAAGAAAGAATATTAAAAGCAATAAGGGAAAAAGGTCAAATAACATATAAAGGCAGACCTATCAGAATTACACCAGATTTCTCTCCAGAGACTATGAAAGCCAGAAGATCCAGAAGATCCTGGGCAGATGTCATACAGACCCTAAGAGAACACAAATACCAGCCTAGGCTACTATACCCAGCAATATTCTCAATTACCGTAGATGGAAAATCCAAGGTATTCCATGACAAAACCAAATTTACATAATATTTTTCCACAAATCCAGCCTTCAAAGGATGGTAGATGGAGAATTCCAACACAAGGAGGAAAACTACATGCTAGAAAAAGAAAGAATATAATCTTTCAACAAAACTAAAAGAAGATAGCTACATGAACAGAATTCCAACTCTAACAACAAAAATAACAGGAAGCAACAATTACTTTTCCTAAATATCTATTGATATCAATGGACTCAATTCCTCAATAAAAAGACATAGACTATCAGATTGTGTATATAAACAGGACCCAACATTTTGTTGCATACAGGAAACCCACCTCAGTGACAAAGACAGACACTACCTCAGAATAAAAGGCTGGAAAAGAATTTTCCAAGCAAATGGTCCCTAGAAACTGGCTGGAGTAGCCATTCTAATATTGAATAAACTCAAATTTCAACCTAAGGTGATCAAAAAAGATAAGGAGGGACACATCATACTCATCAAAGGTAAGATCTACCAAGATAATCTCTTAATTCTGAGCCTCTATGCTCCAAATGCAAGGGCATCTACATACCTAATGAAACTTTATTAAAGCTCAAAGCACGCACTGCAAGGCACACAATAATAATGGAAGACTTCAACACCCTACTCTCTACAATGAACAGATCATGGAAATCGAAACTAAACAAAGATACAGTGAGACTAACAGAAGTTATGAAACAAATAGATTTAACAGATATCTATACAACATTTTATCCTAAAACAAAAGGATATACCTTCTTCTCAGAACCTCATGGTACCTTTCCCAAAATTGACCGTATAATCCATTATACAAAAGGCCTCAACAGATACAAGAAGATTGAAATAATTCCTTGCATCCTATCAGATCACCATGGACTAAGGCTGCTCCTCAATAACAACATAATCAATAGAAAGCCCACATACACATGGAAGCTCAACAATACTCTACTCAATGATAACTTGGTCAAGTAAGAAATAAAGAAAGAAATTAAAGACTTTCTAGAGTTTAATGAAAATGAAACCACAACATACACAAACTTATGGGACACAATGAAAGCAGTCCTAAGAGGAAAACTCATAGCTCTGAATGTATCCAAAAAGAAACTGGAAAGAGCATACACTAGAAATTTTGACAACATATCTGAAAGCTCTAGAACAAAAAGAAGTAAATTCACCCAAGAGGAGTTGACAAAAGGAAATAATCAAACTCATGGCTGAAATCAGCCAAATGGAAACAAAAAAGAACTATACAAAGAATGAACCAAACCAGGAGCTGGTTCTTTGAGAAAATCAACAAAATAGATAAAACCTTAGCCAGACTAAATAGAGGGCACAGAGACAGTATCTTAATTAACAAAGTCAGAAATGAAAAGGGAAATATAACAACAGAAACTGAGGAAATCCAAAAAATCATGAGATCCTACTACAAAAGACTATACTCAACAAAACTGGAAAACCTGGATGAAATGGAAATTTTTCTAGACAGACATCAGGTATCAAAGTTAAATCAAGATCAGATCAATGATCTAAAGTTCCCATATCCCCTAAAGAAATAGAAAGAGTCATTAATAGTCTCCTACCCCAAAATCCCCAGGTCCAGATAGATTTAGTGCAGAGTTTTATCAGACCTTCAAAGAAGACCTAATACCAATACTCCTCAAACTATTTCACAAAATAGAAACAGAACATACTCTACTCAATTAGTTCTATGAAGCCACAATTACTCTGATACCAAAATCACACAAAGACCTAACAAAGAAAGAATACTTCAGACCAATTTCCCTCATGAATATCGATACAAAAATATTCAATAAAATTCTGGCAATTCCGAATCCAAGAACACATCAAAATGATCATTCATCATGATCAAGTAGGCTTCATTCCAGGGATGCACAGATGTTAAAATATTTGGAAATCCATCTATGTAATTCACTATATAAACAAACTCAAATAAAAAAGCCACATGATCACCTCATTAGATGCTGAGAAAGCATTTGACAAAATCCACCATCCCTTCATGATAAAAGTTTTAGAAAGATCAGGAATTCAAGGCCCGTACCTAAACACAGTAAAAGCAATATAAAGCACACCAGTAGTCAACATTAAACTAAACTGTGAGAAACTTGAAGCAGTCCCACTAAAATCAGGGACTAGATAAGGCTGCCGACTCTCTCCCTACCAATTCAATATTGTACTTTAAGTCCTAACCAGAGCAATTAGACAACAAAAGGAGATCAAATGGATACAAATTAGAAAGAAAGAAGTCAAATTATCACTATTTGCTGATGACACGATAGTATAGTGACCCTAAAAATTCCAACAAAGAACTCCTAAACCTGATAAACAACTTCAGCAAAGTAGCTTGATATGAAATTACCTCAAGCAAATCAGTGGCCTTCTTCTACACAAAGGATAAATAGGCTGAGAAAGAAATTAAGGAAACAACACCCTTCATAATAGTCACAAATAATATAAAATACCTTGGTGTGACTCTAACTAAGTAAGTGAAAGATCTGTGTGACAAGAACTACAAGTCTCTGAAGATGTAAATCAAAGAACATCTCAGAAGATGGAAAGATCTCCCATGCTTATGGATTGCCAGGATTAATATAGTAAAAATGGCCATCTTGCTGAAAGCAATCTACAAATTAAAATGCAATCCCCATCAAAAACCCAAGTCAATTCTTCACAGACATGGAAAGAGCAATTTGAAAATTCAAATGGAATAACAAAAAAACCTAGGATAGCAAAAACTATTCTCAACAATAAAAGAACCTCTGGTGGCCACCTTCCCTGACCTTAAGCTTTACTACAGAGCAATTGTGATAAAATCTACATGGTATTGGTACAGTGACAGGCAGGTAGATCAATGGAATAGAATTGAAAACCCAGAAAGGAACCCAAACACCTATAGTCACTTGATCTTTGACAAAGGAGCTAAAACCATTCAGTGGAAAAAAATGGACAGAATTTTCAACAAATGGTGCTAACTCAGCTGGTGGTCAGCATGTAGAAGAATGCAAATCAATCCATTCCTATCTCCTTGTACAAAGCTCAAGTCCAAGTGGATCGACGACCTCCACATAAAACCAGACACACTGAATCTAATAGAAAAGAAAGTGGAGAAGAGCCTTGAGCACATAGGCACAGGGGAAAATTTCCTGAACAGAACAGATCTTATGCTCTAAGATCAAGAATTGACAAATAGGACCTCATAAAATTACAAAGCTTCTATAAGTCAAAGGACATTGTCAATAGGACAAAATGGTAATCAACAGATTGGGAAATGATCTTTACCAACCCTGTATCTAATAGAGTGCTAATATCCAATATATACAAAGAACTCAAGAAGTTAGCCTCCAAAGAACCAAATAACCCTATTAAAAATGGGGTACAGAGCTAAACAAAGAATTCTCAACTAAGGAATAACCAATGGCTGAGAAGCATCTAAAGAAATATTGTACATCCTTAGTTATCACAAAACAAAACAATCCTGAGATTCCACCTCACACCAGTTAGAATGCCTAACATCAAAAACTCAGGTGACAGCAGATGCTGGTGAGGTTGTAGAGAAAGAGGAACACTCCTTCATTGCTTGTGGGATTGTAAGCTGGTACAAGTATTCTGGAAATAATTTTGCTGCTTCCTCAGGAAATTACACATAGTACTACCAGAGGATCCAGCTATACCACTCCTGTTTATATTACTGAAGATGCTCCAACATGTAATAAGGACACGACAAGTGCTTCACTACGTTCATTGCAGCCTTATCTATAATAGCCACAAACTGAAAACAACCCAGATATCTCTCAACAGAGGAATTGATGCAGAAAATGTGGTACATTTACACAATGGAATAATACTCAGTTATTAACAAAAATGAATTTATGAAATTCTTAGGGACATGGATGTATCTGGAAGATATCATTCTGAGTGAAGTAACCCAATCACAAAAGAACACACATGGTATGCACTCACTGATAAGTGGATATTTAGCCCAGAAACTCGGATTACCCAAGATACAATCCACAAACCACAAGAAACTCAAGAAGATAGAAGACCAAAGTGTGGGTATTTCGATCCTCCTAAGAAGAAGGAACAAAATACCCAAGGAAAGAGTTGCAGAGACAAACTATGGAGAAGATACTGAAGGAAGGACAATCTAGAGACTGACTTACCTGGGAGTCCTTCCCCTATTCAATCACCAAACCCAGACACTCTTGTGGATGCCAATAAGTGCTTGCTGACAGGATCCTGATATAGTTGTCTCCTGAGAGGCTTTGACAGTCCCAGACTAATATGGAAGTAGAAGATCACAGCCATCCATTGGACTGAGCACAGGGTCCCCAGTGAAGGACCTAGAGAAAGGATCCAAGGATCTGTAGGGTTTGCAGCCCCTTACAAGGAACAACAATATGAACTAACTAGTAACCTCAGAGCTCCCAGGGACTAAACCACCAACCAAAGAGTACACATGGTGGGACTCATGGATCCAGCTGCATATGTAGCAGAGGATGGCCTAGTAGGTCATCAATGGGAGAAGAGGCCTTTGGTACTGTGAAGGTTCTATTCCCCAGTGTAGGGGAATGCCAGGGCCAGGAAGAGGGAGTGGGTTAGGTAGAGGGGGGAAGGAACAGGATTTTTTTTTCCCCCTGGAGGGGAAACCAGGAAAGGAGATACCATTTGAAGTGTAAATAAAGAAAATATTTTATAAAAAAAAAACCCTCAGGGTAGACAATTTGCAAGCTGTTGAGCTAAAAGTGTGTATGGTACTAAGTTCTCATGTTTTGAGAAGATTTTAAAGCATAAATAGACATGAAAAATAATTGATAACCAAGTGGTAGTGGTACATACCTTTAATCCTAGCATTCCAGAGGCAGAGGCAGACAGTTCTCCATGAATTCAAGGCCAGCCTCCTCTAAAGAATGACTTCCAGGACAGCCAGGGCTACACAGATAGACCCTGTGTTGAAAAACCAAAATAATTGATGATGATGGTTATAATAATAATAGTAATAATAGTAATAATAGTAATAATAATAATAATGCATTTATTCTATATATGAATCCTTAAAACAATGAAGTATAATTCTTGTATAAAATGAAATTGCATTGGAATATTAATTTTTCAAGATTTCTCCTTTTAGCTTTAACATTATAATTTGTTTTATCTTTGTTTGCCAAGATCTTTTTCTGCTGATATTTAAATCTTCAAAAATTAGGTATAATTTAATTTAATTTTTTTATTTTTTATTTATTTTTTAAATTTTTATTTATTTCTTTATTTTTTGTGAGGATAGTGGAAGCCAACCACACTTAGAGCTTACAAGCATATGTAATGAGAGCTGATGTGATCTTCTGGTATGCCTGAAAACAGTAACAGTGTACTTATATACATAAAATAAATAAATCTTAATTTTGTTTTTTAAATTAATTCATCTAGTCTCTCATATATTACATCTCTACTGCAACTACCATCCCTTCTTTTTTACCAGTTCCTTCCTACTTTCCTCCTCTCTCCACCTAATAAAATCAATGTCCTTCATTGACCACATATTATGGCAGAGATGAGTCTGAACAAAGGAGGCAAAGCATCCAACTTGTCACAAAAGTGTATCATTCATCCAAAGATAAATAAGAGAAAACCAGAAAGGTGTGTGTGTGTGTGTGTGTGTGTGTGTGTGTGTATCCATGTTGAAAAGTTTCATGACTCATGTCTGTCTTTTTACCATGTGGGGTCCAGAATTGAAATCAGGTTGGGAAGGTCAGTTGGGAGTGCTTTCACTTACTGAGCTGTCTTGCTGGCTCCATAATATCAGATTTGATATTATGTCAGATTTGATATTATGGTATGAGAGTATATTGTTGATATTATTTCACATAGTCACTTGATTCTAAAGAGGGAGGTAAAAATAATTACATGCATATACATCTGTATATATATATATATGTATATATACATATATACACACATGTATATGGTTGAATCTATAAGGTTAAATAACATAACAAACATGAAATTTGTTCATAATATATGTATGTGAAGACAAACATTTTATTTAAATTTTAATATTTATGATTATATGTTTATACACACACACACACACACACACACAAAGTTAGGTGACCTTACTTTCAAAGAGTGGTAAAAAGAGTTTGTCATTATAGGAGGCCTAGTGGATTCTTAGGAAGAAATACCGAAATTCATATAAATCAATAAAGTTATTTAAGCTTTTAGAATGTAATGCATTTACTATAGAATTCATTCTAGATATTTTGCAGCTCTTCCTAATATACTTGACTGGGTTATTGAATAAGCAAACATATAGAATGCATGAATATGCATTAACATGTCTACTTTCAGTTTACCACTTTAAACTAAGTACAAGTATCTTATCATTCATTTTAAGCCAAGACCACAGAAGCTTCTAAAATGAATATAAAATTGGTGTACTTAAGCTAACTATTTAGGGTTCACAAGGTTTTGACAAGCATAGTCATATTTTACAAAGAAACATGAAGATGAACTCAAATGAAATCACAGAATCCCATAAATTCTGAAGAATTTGTAGTAAAACTGAGTGGTTCAACTAAATTGAAAAAGTGAACCAAGGTCTCAGCTAATCTAGAAACAATGAAACACTTCATTTTAAATCCTGGACAGGGTCTAGACAAACTTGACTTTCTCTAAAATTGAACTCCCAAATAGTTGAGTTCCCATGTGCTTATGTTTGAAATGAAATATGATTTTGACATTTGGTAGGACAAAAGGAATTATAGTTTACAATATTAGAAGAATGAAATAAATATTTGTATATTCTTATGACACCATAAAAATTGTTGAAAATGTCTGCCCTGATATTTATTAAAGTCTGATTATGATATATTTTATAAGCAAGATGATCAAAACTGACATTTTTCATTGTTGTTTATATTGAGGTTCTATTGCCACTCTCTTAAAAAAGGAGATGCCTCATAATATGAATACAATACATTTAAATATGTTATAAATTTTGAGACTGTTTCTTATATTGTCTGACAAGTATTGAGTCCTATATTTTGGAAATTTGTTATTGAAAACCTTGAGTCATCATGTTGGCAATGCACTGATTAGGTGTTATACTAATAGAAGTAGAAAAAGAAAATTCTCTGTGAAGATCCTTAATGACCATTCCTTTCAAAGTTTCTAGAATCTGAGAAAAGAATGTTCTGACCTGTTTAGAAATCAAATCTCTTGACTTAGTGATAATAAGCAACCTTGTCTGACATAAACTCCTTTTCAATTGACAAAATTTGGGAATGTGTTCTATGCAGATAAGTGCAACAAATTATATAATTACATGAATCTACTTTTACATTTTCAAGAAGGAATAGATTTATTACCTTGTAGGTTACTTAACTGTAATGTAATTTCCTCAGTTTTATAGAGGAGAATTTGAAACAAGTTTCCTTAAAGTTGTAATTAACAAATTGCATGCTTTTTTTAAATGAATCAATCATAAAAATAAGTTCTTTTTTCCTCCTCTTTCTCCTCCTCCTCTTCCTCCTCCTCCTCTTCCTCTTTCTCCTCCTCCTCCTCTTTCTCCTCCTCCTCCTC
>JADRCD010192849.1:0-13363 GCA_019843815.1 Montemys delectorum | reverse complement strand
CCATCCATTTCCCCAAGAATTTCATAAATTCATTGTTTTTAATAGCTGAGTAGTACTCTATTGTGTAGATGTACCACAGTTTCTGTATCCATTCCTCTGTTGAGGGACATCTGGGTTGTTTCCAGTTTCTGGCTATTATAAATAAGGCTGCTATGAACATGGTAGAGCATGTGTCCTTATTACATGTTGGAGCATCTTCTGAGTATATACCCAGGAGTGGTATAGCTGGGTCCTCCAGGAGAACTATGTCCAATTTCCGGAGGAACCTTCAAACTGATTTCCAGAGTGGTTGTACCAGCTTGTAATCCCACCAGCAATGAAGGAGTGTTCCTCTTTCTCCACAACCTCTCCAGCATCTGCTGTCACCTGAGTTTTTTATCCTAGCCAATCTGACAGGTGTGAGGTGGAATCTCAGAGTTGTTTTGATTTGCATTTCCCTGATGACTAAGATTATCAACAACTTCTTATGTCCTTATTGAGCCTTCTTTTTCTTTCTTTCTTCCTTTTTATTAGATATTTTCTTTACTTACATTTTCATATGATTTCTCCTTTCCCAGTTTCCCCTCCAAAAAACAAACAAAGAAACAAACAAACAAACAAGCAAACAAAACCAACAAGAACAAACCCCTGTTGCCTCTCCCCTCCCCATGCCTGCCACCCCACCCTCTCTCACTTATTGACCCTAGAATTCCCCTACACTGGGGCACAGAACCTTCACAGGGCCAAAGGCCTCTCCTCCCATCAATGATCGACTTTGCAATCCTCTACTATACACATACTGCCAGAACAATAAGTCCCACCATACATAGTCCTTGGTTGGTGGTTGAGTCCCTGGGAGCTCTGAGGGTACTAGTTAGTTCATATTGTTGTTTGTCCTAAGGGGCTGCAAACCCCTCAGCTCCTTTGATCCTTTCTCTAGCTCCTTCATTTCGGACCCTGTACTCAGTGTAATGGAATGCTGTGAGCCTCTACATCTGTATTAGTCAGGTACTGTCAGAGCCTCTCAGGAGATTGCTATATTAGGCTGGCTTGTCCTTTCTTCAGTCTCTTCTAGCAGTAGACTATCTCAGCAAGATGCTAACTAAGTCTGTGAGACAACACTGGTTGTATTGGCTTCTTAGTTATTACTAGTGAATATTTGTTTTGAGATCCTAACTGTTCAGGTGTATGATGCTCACATGATCTGTGTATGTGTGTGCGTATGTGTGTATGTGTGTGTGTATGTGTGTGTGTGTGTGTCTTTCAATAACTTTATTTTCCTAAATATTAGAATTCATTCTAATACTGGATCTGTCAACTTATTCCTCTTTGTACTGTAACTGAGCTCTTTGCATGTAAAAGTGAAGAATAAAGTACATACTAGGTAATGCAGGTTGCAGAAATCATTTTCCACTTAGGTGTTTGACAAGTATCAATATGAAAGTCTAGAGGCTTGGCTCCCAGGATCCTCGCTACTTTAAGTGATATTTAGTTTGTTTTGAATCTTAAGTCTTTTCATTTTTGTTTTTTACCTCGATATATTTTTTTGATGGTAGTGATTGTTTACTCCCTCAGGTAAACTGATAATGAAGCCCTTCACTACTGTCTTGTCAGAATTAATCAAGGACTTTGAATTTCATCCAAATTTAGAATCATATGTTATCTGATGTTCCATAAGTAAAGTCTTCTTTCCTGCATTTGGTGACAACTCTGTGATTTTTTTTTTTTTTGTAATTCTGCACAGATTACAAGCAAGATAATGACAATCTTTTTTTGCCAAATACTCATTAAGGATGTCTATATAATAAGTACCTTGGAAGATTAGGAAATCTTTTTCTTTAAAATATGCAAAGTAATCTCTCTCCATTTTTCTCCAGGTTCTAGAAATTACCTAGCTCCTTTGGCTACTGGCCAATATTCTCTATTCTTCATGAAACAAAAAAAAAATTAAATTCCCACATCCACATGTAGGAATCATTCTCTCTGTGTATTTAGATCAAGCATATATATTAATTCACAGTAATCTCCCTATATCAAAAACTTGCAGTTAATCAGATTTCTGTTAGCTATTCTACTATATAACACCTATTTCACAGTTTCTGGGAATATAAGTTTGGATATTTTGAAAGAAGAGCATTAGTCTGCTATGGGAATTGTATGTGTTTATGTGTGTGTGTGTGTATGTGTGTGTGTGTGTGTGTTTGTGTGTGTGTGTGTGTATGTGTGTGTGTGTTTGTGTGTGTGTGTGTGTGTGTGTGTGTGAAATGTGTGAAATGTGTCTCCAATGACAGTGGAACATCTTTCACTTCATGTCAGTCAGATTCTCAAGTCAAAGCCCTTCCAGTTTTCTATATATTCAACAGTTTAGTTATGCTACTCATAGACTGGTAAATTTCCTCAGTCTCTAAGTTCAAAAACACACCAAGGTTATGAATTTATGTATTGTCATTACAACTACTGAGCATAAGTATAAACAATGAACTTGCTATTTTTTTCTAGAATTATGACATATTTATATGTTCCAGAATACATGGGGCATAGGAAATCATATAAAGAGCAATATCATCTTTTCTATTCTGAAGGCAAGAAATGCAACAATACCGTTTTTTAGCTATACTCTAATAGTGTTATATTTTTCCATTTATTTTGGATAATTCCATGTATTTTATAACAATTTAGCAATTCACCCCTTTCCTTTCTGATATCCCCTCTACCTTTTCCAATTGTTCCCTTCTTCTAAATATGGTTCCTGTTCTACTTTCATGTATTCTTCCTCTATGTGCCCTACTGAGTTTAATTAGAGCTTCCTGCTCAAGCATGGATGAGGTTGTTGTGTTTTACTGTTTGATATTCCAACTCTTTCCCAATATTTTGTCTATCTAAAACCTGATTCTGGTCTGTTACTTCCTAATTTATGGCCCTTTGGTCATGGGTATGATGTATAATGCAATAGATCTCTACAGCATCACTGACATGAATATGATGTCCTGTAATAGAGAATGAAATCTCTATAGCAAGCATGACAGAAAACGTAAGTATGTAATCTATTTAATTATCTTCTACACATTATTCATCAACCACTTTTTTGTGGCAGCTTTACTGCCTTTTTAGTCTTTCTTGAAGGTTGTAAGCAGTATGGTGGCAAGATATCTTTAGATGATCCATTTTCATTGTCATCACCATATGTGATTGTCATCCAAGAGTGGGCTAAAATGTATGAAAAGGAAAAAAATATGAATTATTCTCTTTCATTTAATCTGCCAAAATCCTGATAAACTGTGTCTTTTCTTTACTACTTCAATTTGCCTGGCTTGTTTTAAACACATGGTAAACTTGAAAATGTGAAGTAATAGCAAGATAGCTAATGGTACGAAGAAAGAAAGTGTAGCAATAAGATTACTTTCTCCTTCTATTATTATTGGGTTTGCTCGAGCCAGAGATTTATAATAAGCAAGATAGTGGAACAAAAATATTCTTTGAATTGAACTGCAGTGAGATCTTCAAATTAATTTCATTTCGATGTGAGAAAAATGAACCTTTTAAGTGTGTTACTGTTATATAAACGATTTCCAAAGATGAAAAGGAAAGAAACCTTTTCACCTGCAACCTTACTCATGCTAAATAGTTTAAATGAATGCAAATTATCATTGTTGATATTCAAGAACTATCTATAGAGCATATGGAAATAAAAGAATAGTGATGAAAAAGTAGATCATAAAACTATCATTTGAATGAGTTCCTTTTCTTAGTTCAACTTCCTAACCTTAGTGTTACTGATACTTGAATTAAATAATATTCCACTGTGAGGATCCTTCCTGCTATGTATAGGATATCAGTAAAGTGTTTGCTCTCTTCTACTTAAGTGTAAATAGAAACCTTCCTCCTCAAGGATGACCACTAAAAATGCACTCAGACATGTCCTCTGGTGGATAAAATAACATACAGTGGAGTACCATTATTTTAGGAGGTGATGGTTTTCTAAAGTATTTCACTATATTTTGTCTAATTCTAAAGTCATACGAATTATAGGAGGAATTAAAATCAGTTACAAATGAAGAATATTAATCATAGGAACAGTAAGATATTCAAATAACAACTATTTAGTAGTATAATTATGGCTATGACACTATTATTTTAATCTTCACAATAATTTTTCTTTTGTCCTGCTAGATTTTAAATATTGTTGTGTACTGATATCAACATTATATATCACAAACCCCCCAGAATGCATGCAAGAAGTGTGTAATTCCAAAGGTCTAGATTAGAGTCCAATGTTAGTTCCCTACCAAATTCTTTGGAGATGCTGCCCTTGCTGTCCTAGGGAGCATATGTATGAACATATTTGATTATCATTTGAAATTTGTATAGTCCATGTAAAATAACAAAACCTTTTCATGGTTCTAGATAAATTTTAGAATTGCCATATTCTTTTGAGGTAGCTGTTGAAGAGAAAATGATGTTGTGATAAAAGCTGTTGACAATGAGTCTAGAAGATAAAATGTGGAAATCAGATTTCAAATACTCCACTAAAGAAATTCTTTGCAATATCTTTTATAAATGTAGTCTGTATTATACTATCACTGAGACATTTTTCTGTTTTTAAATTAGGATGAAGGGGAGCAGAGACCAGACACTGGACCAGTCCCTAACAGCACACACTCCAGTTGCAGCTCAACCACCCAGATATTTGGGCACATCCAGCTTCACAGGTGAGTTCTTAAACCCCATCTGGAGACCCAGTGTACCAAGACTTCTTAGACCAGAGAAAGCAGATTCTTATCCAGCAGAATATCAGGATGTCTTCCAGCTCCCTCCTGTGCCAGCCAGGAGCACAGAGCTGATCCCACGGAGTACAAACACCACTGGCAGTTACACCACCCCAACTATACTCCCCAGGATCACAGGATCACAGGAATGACAGGCTCCAGTCAGAGACAGGGAGGTCAGATAATACCAGAGAGCAAGAGGGAAGCATAAGAACATAAGCAACAGAAATTAATTTGACTTGGCAGCATCAGAACTCAGTTCTACCACCACAGCAAGTCCTGGGTACCCAAATACACCCTTAAACCAAGATTCAGAACTAAATTTTCATTTCATGAAGATGATAAAGTACTTTAAGAAAGATATAAATAACTCCCTTTAAGAAATACAGAACACAAGTAAATAATTAGAAGCCCTTAAAGAGGAAACAGATAAATCCCTTAAAGAAATACAGGGTAACACAATCAAACATGTAAATGAATTGAACAAAACCATCCAGAATTTCACAATGGAAGTAGAATCATTAAAGAAAACAGCCTTGGAGATGGAAAACCTAAGAAAGAGATCTAGAGTTACAGATACAAGTATGATTAACAGAATACAAGAGAGAGAATAGAGAATCTCAGCAGCAGACTATACAATATAAGACATAGAGACAACAGTCAAGGGAAAACAAAAAACAAAAAAGCTCCCTTCTCAAAACATGCAAGAAATCCAGCACACAGCGGAAAGACCAAACCTGAGAATAATAGTTATAGAAGTGGATGAGGCTCCCAACACAAAGTGCCAGCAAACATCTTGAATAAAATGTTAGAAGAAAACTTTCCTAACCTAATGAAAGAAATGTCTATAAACATACAAGAAGCCTGCAGGACACCAAACAGATAGGATCAGAAAAGAATTTCTTCTCATCATACAATAATTA
Organism: Montemys delectorum; assembly: GCA_019843815.1. Taxonomy (NCBI): domain Eukaryota; kingdom Metazoa; phylum Chordata; class Mammalia; order Rodentia; family Muridae; genus Montemys; species Montemys delectorum. The sequence goes on along the minus strand of JADRCD010192849.1, from coordinate 7,695 downwards.
AAACACCAATGTACTAAACAAAGAAAGAATACTGAAAACTGTAAGGCAAAAAGGTCAAGTGTCATATAAAGGTAGACCTATCAGAATTACAGTAGACTTCTCACTGTAGACTGTAAAAGCAAGATCCTAGGCAGATGTCATACAAACCCTAAGAGATCAAAAATGCAAGCCTAGTCTATTATACCCAACAAAACTTGCAATTACCATAGATGGAGAAACCAAAGTTTCCAAGAAAAAACCAAACTTAAACAATATCTTACTACTAATCCAGCCTTACAGAGGATAATAGAAGAAATACAAGGAAGGAAAAAACACTCAAGAAAAAGGAACAAATTAATCTCTTCGCAAGAAACAAAAAAGTAGAGAAACACACAAATCAAGTTGCAACTAACAACAAAAAATAACAGGAAGTAATGATCATTGGTCCATAATGTCTCTCGATATCAATGGACTCAATTTCCCAATAAAAAGACAGGCTAACAGATTGGATATATAAACAGGATACAGCATTTTGCTCCATAAAGAAAACACACCTCACAGTCAAAGACAGACATTCTCTCAAAGATGGGGAAAAAACTTTCTAAACAAATAGTCTCAAGAAAGAAGCTGGAGTAGTCATCTTAATATCCAACAAAACAGACTTTTCACTAAAAGTTATCAAAAAAGATGGAGAAGGTCTCATCATACTTATCAAAGGAAAAATCCACCAGAATGAACTTTCAATTCTGAACATCTATGCTGCAAATGGAAGGACACCCATATTTATAAAAGAAATGCTATTAAAGCTCAAAACATAGACTGAACTTCACACAATAATAGTAGGAGATTTCAACTCCCCACTCTCACCAATGGAAACAGAATCAAATCAGAATCATAGTAAAACTAAAAGAAGTTATGAACCAAAGGGATTTAACAGATATCTACAGAAAATTTCACCCTAAAACAAAAGAATATACCTTCTTCTTAGCACCTCATGATACCTTATCAAAAATCAACTATACACATGGATACAAAGCAAACCTCAACAGATATAAGAAAATTGAAGTAATCTCATCCATTCTATCAGACCACAATGGACTAAGGCTGGTCTTCAATAGCAACAAAAACAACAGAAAGCCCACATACACATGGAAGCCGAACAACTCTCTGCTCAATGATAAATTGGTCAGGGAAGAAATAAAGAAAGAAACTAAAGAGATTTTAGAATTCAGTATAAATGAAGGCACAACATACCCAAACTTATGGGATGCAATAAAAGTAATGCTAAGAGGAAAACTCATAGTTCTGAGTGCCCCCATAAAGAAAGTGTAGAGAACATACATTCAGTGCAGCTAACAGCTCATCTGAAAGCTCTAGAACAAAAAGAAGCAAATACATACAAGAGGAGTAGAAGGGAGGAAATAATCAAACTCATGGCTAAAATCAACCAAGTAGAAACAAAAAGAACTATACAAAGAATCAATAAAACTAGGAGCTGGTTCTTTGAGAAAATCAACAAGATAGACAAGCCCTTAGCCAGACTAAACAAAGGACAGAGACAGTACCCAAATTATCAAAATAAGGAAAGAAAAGGGAGACATAACAACAGAAACTAAGGAAATAAAAAAAAAATCAGATTCTACTATGAAAGCTTATACTTAACCAAATTGGAAAATCAGGATGAAATGGACAATTTTCTAGACTGATACCAGGTACCAAAGTTAAATTACAATCAGGTAAACCATCTAAATAGCCTCATTAAAAGTATTCCAACCAAAAAGAACTCAGGGCCAAATGGTTTTAGTGCAGAATTCTATCAGACCTTCAAAGAAGACCTAATACCAGTACTCTTCAAACTCTTCCACAAAACAGAAACAGAAGCAACACTGCCCAATTCTTCCTATGAAGCCACAGTTACATTGATACATAAACTATAAAAAGACCCAACAAAAAAGAGAACTACAGACTAATTTCCCTTGTGAATGTCAGTGAAAAAATACTCAATAAAATTCTCCCAAACTGAATCCAAACACATGAAAATGATCATCCACCATGATTAAGTAGGCTCCAACCCAGGGATGCAGAGATGGTTTAATATATGGAAATCCATCGATGTAATTAAATATATAAACAAACTCATAAAAAACACACATTATCTCTCACTAGATGCAGAAAAACCTTTGACAAAATACAATATTCATTCATGTTAAAAGTACTGAAAAGATTAGGAATTCAAAGTACATACCTAAACATAATAAAAACAATATTCAGCAAACCAACTGCCAACATTAAACTAAATGGAGAGAAACTCAAACCAATCTAATTAAAATCAGGGACAAGACAAGGCTACCCACTCTTCCCCTATCTATTAAATATAGTACTTGAAGTTCTACTCAGAGCAATTAGACAACAAAAGTAGATGAAAGAGATATAAATTGGGAAGGAGGAAGTAAAGTTATCACTAGTTGCAGATATGATAGTATGCGTAAGTGACCCCAAAAGTTCTACCAGGGAGCTTCTACATTTGATAACTTCAACAATGTGGCTGGATACAAAATTAACACAAACAAATCAGTAGCCTTCCTCTATTCAAAGGCTAAAAGGAATCAGAAAGAAATAAGGGAAATGACAACTTCACAATAGTCACAAATAATATAAAGTACCTTTGGTGTGAATCTAACCAAGAAAGTGATAAATCTGTACGACAAGATCTTCAAGTCTCTGAAGAAAGAAATCAAAGAAATTCTCAGAAGATTGAAAGATCTCCCATGATCATGGATTGGGAGGATTAATATAGTAAAAATGGCCATCTTACCAAAAGCAATCTACAGATTCAATGCAATTCCCCATCAAAATTCCAACTCAATTTTCACAGACATAGAAAGAGAATTTCTCAGATTCATACAGAATAACAAAAAACTCAGGATAGTAAAATCTATTATCAACAATAAAAAAACTTCTTTGGGAACCACCATTCCTGAGCTCAAGCTATACTAAATTGTGATAAAAATTGCATGGCATTGGTACAGAAGCAGGAAGTAGATCAATGGAATAGAATTGAAAGCCAGAAATGAACCCACACACCTATAGTCACTTGATCTTTAACAAAGGAGCTAAAAACATCCAGTAGAAAAAAGACTACATTTTCAACAAATGGTGCTGGTCCAACTGGCGGTCTGTATGTAAGAATGCAAATTGATCTATACCTATATCCTTGCACAAAGCTCAAGTCCAATTGGATCAAGATCCTCCACATAAAAACAGATGCACTGAATCTAATAGAAGAGAAAGTGAGAAAGAACCTTTAATACTTGGGCACAGGGGGAAAAATTCTAAACAGAACACCAATGGCTTATGCTTTAAGAGCAATAAATGGGACCTCATAAAATTGAAATTCTTCTATAAAGCAAAGTACACTATCAATAGGATGAAGTGGCAATCCACTGATTGAAAAAAGATATTTACCAGGTCTAATATCGAAAGTATACAAGTAACTCAAGAAGGCAGACTCCAGAGAACCAAAGAACCCCATTAAAAGGTAGAGTACAGAGATTAATAGAGAATTCTTAACCCTAGGAATCTTGATGGTTTAGAAACACTTAAAAGAAATGTTCAACATTCTTAGTCATTAGGGAAGTTCAAATCAAAATGATCCTGAGATTCTACCTCATACCAGTCAGAATGGACAGCAGATTTTCATGAGGATGTAGAGAAACAGGAACACTCCTCCATTGTTGGTTGGGTTGTAAGCAGGTACAACCACTCTGGAAATCAATCTGGTTGTTCCTCAGAAAATTGGACATAGTATTACCTGAGGACCCAGCTATACCACTCCTGGGCATATACCAAAATGATGCTCCAACATATATAGCAAGGACACATGCTCCACTATGTCCATAGCAGCCTCATTTATAATAACCAGAAGCTGGAAACAACCTAGATGTTCCTTAACAGAGGAATGGATACAGAAAATGTGGTACATCTACACAATGGAGTACTATGCAGCAATAAAAACAATGACTACATGAAATTCGCAGGTAAGTGGATGGAACTAAAAGAAAATATCATCCTGTGTGAGGTAACCCAGGTACAAAAGAACACACATGGTATGTACTCGGTAATTAAAGGATACTAATCCAAAAGCTCACAATGTATATGTTACAACCTACATACCATATGGAATTAGAAGGAAGGTAGATCATGAGGTGGATGCTTCAGTCCTGCACTGAGTGGAGAGCAGGGCGATTGTGAGTGATGGAAGGAGACGGACAAAGGAGGGGGAAAGGTGGAGGAGGAAATAAGTGTGGCAGTATCGGCATCTGGAAGAGATGAGAGAGGTACAGAGAGTCTGTAAACAAGAGTAAAAATAGGTAACAGGGAGGATGAGGAACTGGGGATAGCCACTGAAGGGTCCTAGACACCAGAAAAATCCTAGGAACCAATGGGATTGACTTTAGCCATAAAGCGCAGAGAAGAGGGAGATATCACCTGTGGAGATGAGCTCCAGTAGAAATGCATAGCCCTTGGTTGAGGCATGGAGCCACCCACCCATCTCAAAGTTGTTTTAATGCAGAAAAGTTCCTGTCCAAAGGAAGAACAGGGACAAAAGAAGGAATAGAGACTGAAGGAAGGGCCAAATGGGGAACCTTCCCACCTGAGGATACAGCATATCTGCAGACACTGAACCCAATACTGTTACCGTGTTCTAGAGGCATTTGTAGACTGGAACCAAATGTAGCAGTTCCTGGGAAGATCTGGCCAGCAAGTGACTAATGCAGAGACAGATGCTTGGAGCCAACCATCAGGCTAAACTGAGGGAACCTGATCAGGAAACTGACAGGACTGGAGGAGCAAAGGAGGATTGCAGCTCCATTGGAAGAAGAACAACATAGGCTGGCCTGACCACCCATTTCTCCCAGAGACTATAGGATGGCCTTGTCCAACAGTAGAGAGAGGGGAGGTTTGATGCACCAGAGTAGGGGGACGCTGGAACAGTGGGGAGGGAGAGTATGGGTGGGTGGAGGAGCACTTTCATACAGGCAAAAGGAAGGAGGGGAGGGCAGATGTAGGATTCATAGGTAACATGCAGAGCATGTAACCAGGAATTGGGATATATGGGATGGGAGGTTGGTTGAAGGGGTAACCGGGCAGTGGGATATGACTTGAATTGTAAAAAATGGAATGATTAATAAAAAGTTTAAATAAATAAATAAATAAATAAATTAATTAATAAATATGACACTGATATCTTGTGGTTTTCTTCTCAGATTCTGTCGCCCGCGCTAGTTTCCCGCCAGCAGGAACACACGGACACACACAGGATCCTTCTGCAGCCACCATTTATTGCATCTTCAAGAGGGCGACCCCCAAGCCCCAAAAAGGTGTTGCTTAAATATACCCTGGAGCGGCATGCTCATCTCTGATTGGCTGCTCAGGAGCGTAATACACCCCGGGATGGCTCATGACTTGGCGCGCTCTGGCCCTAGGCACATGCGCAATTTACCTGTTAACTTGGGAGAGCAGCGGATGTCAGCGCCATCTGCTGGCTATCACCGCTCACTGCAGCTCTCTACAAGATTCCTGAGTATAGTGACTCAATAGAACAACCTCTCAGTAAAATTAAGTCTCTTCTGCTAGGATCTCAGCTCTTGGGCTTTCCCTCATTGTCAAGTTGGGACATTTAAATTCTTGTCTTTTGAACTAGTATGTTGTAATTCCATGATCCTTCACTATTTACCAGTAGCAAATTAAATCAGATTGTAATTTAAAACTCTTGATAGATCTATATCTGACCACAGACTGCGTCAACCATTTAATAACTGGTCAACCAGCTAAAATGTCCAAATGCTTACCATGTAATCATTTAATAAAGAATAACAGATGCTTTTCCTTTCTGTGGCTGAAATAAAAGAATAAATAGTTAAAGAAAAGAGCTTCATTCTTTGTCTATATAAAAGCATGGTTCTTTTCCAACCTAGAACATTTCTGTTTTCACATGAATATATCATTAGAAACAATTTTTATAGTTTTGTAAATCTCCAGCAGCCTTTGTGAGTCAATTAACCATAGCAACGGGAGATCTAATCATTTAACAGATGAAGATATTCTCCTGGATTTATGTTTGTCCTTCACTGTGACTCATAATGAGTATTTTAAAAAAAAAGAAAGAAAAAAAAGAAAATACTGTATATGAAGTGGTCTCAGAGCAATGAGGTGTTAGGAATTGCCACAAGACAACTGCTATAGTTATTTGGAAGATAAATGCAAATTTTAACTACTTATGTTAATTGTCCTTTATCTCTCTAGTGTAGACATGAAGCCTGAATGGATCAAAATTTCAGGATGACATGACCAAGAAAATGGCATATAGCACAAGTAAGAAAAGAGACAATGATAACACTATTCTCCCGTGGGTTATTAATAGTCATCAGAACTATATTCATTGAAAATATCACTAAGATGATATTTAGTTAAAAAATAATATGGGCATTTTGAAGAGCACTGTGCTTGACTACTGACTTTAAGGCCATAAATGACTCAGAAGTGTCCTCACATAACCACACATAGCTTGCCTAACCTAGAACAAACATTATCTTTGTTTTTCCATCTTAGTCTTCTCATCTGTAAACTGTATAGGAGATGTATTTGCTCTTACTTCTTAGCAAATGTGTTACACATGAGGAGCCTGTCCATCAACATATAAGATACATTCTGCTTCTCAGTAAATACATATTATCTCTGTGTGTGCAGCAATCCAAGACAGTTTGTCTTACACTGTTATCCATGTTTAGGGTTCATATGTAATCAATAACAACTGATATATTAATGGTGTCACACATTTATCAACTACTAGGTAGGGTTTTTCCTTGCTTAGATATAAATCATTTCAGTAAACTTTTCTTTGTTGTACTCTAAATGCCTACCACAATGCTGCATGTTTTAAGGACAAAAGAAAAAAGCTTTGTATATTTTTTGAAAAATCAATAAATAAAGTTATTCAAGTTTGAAGTAATAATCTCATGCTTAAAGTGGTAATTATGAAATCTCTGTATTCTATTTTATAATCAGAAGCATTTTTATAATGTATGGTTTTATTAATTCATTTAAGATACATTTTCAGTTTCTAAATATTGGATACAGTGCATGTATAATTCTGAGTATAAAAACAAAGGTTACATATAAGAAGATGTATGATATATAAGAAAAAGTATGTGCTTAATTTATATGATAGAAAATAGCACTGATGATTTCTAGTTCTGTCTCAGACATATGGATGTTATTGCAATCATAGTCAATGTTGTAAATAGATTGGCAGATTTTATTGGGTATTTACCTAGTGTTCTCATGGCAGACATTACTGATAGCAGGGTACTGGTAAGAAAGAATTTGGTTTTAAGACTGTTTTATTGGGTTGAAAAGATGGTTCAGTGTTTCAGAGCATGTGCTTCAATTCTGTTTAACACATATTCTGTTCCCAGCATCTGTAATTGACAGCTTACAACAATATGTAACTCCAGTTATAGAAGATACAACTTAAATCCTCTTCTGGAGTCTGTGAGTACTTGACAAAAATGTGATGATTATACATGCAGGAATACTACCCATGTAATAGTCAAGTAAAGAAGCCTTTAAAGAAAGAACGTTTTACTAGTTAGGTAATATAGTTCAGACATAGTCTTTACCCATTGTGTAAATGTGGTTGATTTTGTAAGTCAT
>JADRCD010192846.1:0-10394 GCA_019843815.1 Montemys delectorum | reverse complement strand
TGATAGAGGGCTAATATCCAATGTATACAAAGAACTCAAGAAGTTAGTCTCCAGAGAACCAAATAACCCTATTAAAAAATGGGGTGTAGAGCTAAACAAAGAATTCTCTACTGATAAACACCAAATGGATGAGAAGCACCTAAAGAAATGTTCAACATCCTTAGTCATCAGGGAAATGAAAATCAAAACAACTCTGAGATTCCACCTCACACCACTCAGATTGGCTAGGATAAAAACTCAGGTGACAGCAGATGCTGGAGAGGTTGTGGAGAAAGAGGAACACTACTTCACTGCTGGTGGGATTGCAAACTGGTACAACCACTCTGAAAATCAGTGTGGTGGTTCCTCCGGAAATTGGACATAGTTCTACCAGAGTACCCAGCCATACCACTCCTGGGCATATATCCAGAAGATGCTCCATCATGTAATAAGGACACATGCTCCACCATGTTCATAGCAGCCTTATTTATAATAGCCAGAAACTGGAAACAACCCAGATGTACCTCAACAGAGGAATGGATGCAGAAACTGTGGTACATCTATACAATGGAGTACTACTCAGCAATTAAAAACAATGAATTTATGAAATTCTTAGGGAAATGGATGAATCCGGAGAGTATCATCCTGAGTGAGGTAACCCAATCACAAAAGAACACACATAGTATGCATTCTCTGATAAGTGATTATTAGCCCAGAAGTTTGGAATACAGGAAGAACAACCCACAAACCACAAGAAACTTAAGAAGAAGGAAGACCAGAAGGTGGACATTTCATTCCTTCTTAAAAAGGGGAACTAAATACCCACAGAAGGAGTGGCAGAGATTAACTATGGAGCAGAGACTGAAGGAAGGACAAGCATATAACTGTCTCCTGAGAGGCTCTGACAATACCTGACCAATACAGATGTAGAGGCTCACAGCCATTCATTGAACTGAGTACATGGTCCCCAATGAAGGAGTTAGAGAAAGGATTTATGGAGCTGAAGGGTGTGCAGCCCCTTAAGACGAACAACAATATGAACTAACTAGTACCCTCAGAGCTGCCAGGGACCCAACCACCAATCAAGGACTATACATGGTGGGACTGAATGTTCTGGCAGCATGTGTATGGTAAAGGATCGCAAATTCGATCATCTATAGCAGGAAAGGACCTCGGCCTTGTGAAGGTTTTGTGCCCCAGTGTAGGGGAATGCCAGGGCCAATAAGTGGGAGAGGGTGGGGTGGTGAGCAGGGGGACGGGGGATGCAATAGAGGTTTGTTCTTGTTGTTTTTGTTTGGTTGTTTGTTTGTTTTTTGGAGGGGAACCTGGGAAAGGAGAAATTTACATGTAAATAAAGAAAATATCTTTAAAAAAAATTAAGAGACACATACTCTTGTTTGAAGAGAATTTCTAAGCCCTTTCCTAGTACACTGGTATTAAGTAGTGTGTCTTAAATTCTTAAGGATGTGAAGAATCTAAAAATAGAGCTTTGTTCTAGAGAATTCCTTGAGTTCTAGCTTTTTTAAATATTTATTCGCTCAGGGAAGGTATGAGCAAACATCAAATGATGATTTAAATCCTTGACAAGGCCCATCTAGCAACATTGCTTTAGCTGCTGTAGTTTATATACACTCTAGATAATTATATAGTACATGCTTAGCCGGAGAAATAAACCACATGTCTAGGAATGTTCCCTAGCTTTTAAATGAGGACTCCTGATTGCATGTCTTTTTACTTAGCAACTTACAAGGCAATTAACAAGGTTAGGATGGCAGTAATTCCTTGGTTTGGAGGCATTCCCACCATCACTTGGATATGCTGTTATTTAAAATGGGACCCTAGGCTATTGATTAAAGTAGAGAATAATGCTCCTATATTGGGGGATAACTAACATTTTACCTGCCACATCTAGAGTTACATGAGGTGCCTCATTGGTGATCTGCAGTCACTTACATGAAGTAGTGCTTCACTAGGGAACTTTGGTAATCTTCAGTATTTAAGATCAGTCATCATCAGGTTGATACCCTATCCTCCCTTCAGATGTAAGACATTGTCCCTTCTAGTACTTTCTCACTTTGCAGAGGGCAAAGCCTTGTTTCTTAGAGCTCTGTGGAAGGCAGTTTCTTCCCTATGTCCTGGTATCCCACAGTGAACCCTCTTTCAGAAGCTTGGGGGTTCTCTAAGGTATAGGTTATTATCTGCCTGACAAAATACATTATTCCCAGATCTAAGTCTACAAATTGGGCTTATTCTTGTGCCTATAATGACTGATTCTGAGATCTTTGAAACATGTAATTTTTGTTGTTGAAACCCTCAAAAGCTAAATGTAAAGTTATCTCGGGGTACCTGTAGGTCCCCCCCAAAGTTCATGCTTACAAGCCAGGATGATAAATAGGATCAAACTAGAACATTTAAAACCCAAAGACATACTATCTAAGGTGGTCATTGATATGGTTCATGTAGATGCCCAATAATAGCAAAAAAAAAGATCAAAAAGTAATGCTTGTTACAGACATTTAAAATGATACTTTTCTCTGCTTGAAAACAAACGGTAGAGAGAACTGCACCTTTATCTGCAGACTCATGATGCTAGCCTGTTACCAGGGTTTCTTCTTCTCCTCTTCCTCCTCTTCCTCCTCCTCTTCCTCCTCCTCCTCCTCTTCCTCCTCTTCCTCTTCCTCCTCCTCCTCTTCCTCTTCCTCCTCCTCCTCCTCCTCCTCTTCCTCTTCCTCCTCCTCCTCTTCCTCCTCTTCCTCCTCCTCCTCCTCTTCCTCCTCTTCCTCCTCCTCTTCCTCCTCCTCCTCTTCCTCCTCCTCCTTCTTGCTCATCCTCCTCCATCTTCTTCTTGCTCCTCCTCCTCTTCTTCTTCTACCTCTTCCTCTTCTTCATCATCTTCTTCCTCTTCTTCCTCCTCTTCCTTTTCTTCTTTCTCCTCCTCTTCCTCTTCTTCTTCTTTGTATTTTTAAACATTTTTCTTTATAAGATCTATTCTGATTATGGTTTTTCTTCAGCAACTCTTCTCAGATTCCCCCTGACCTCCCATCCTATCCAAATCAACACCTGTTCTTTCTCTCTTGATAGAAAACAAATAGATATCTAAAATTAAGAATAAAATGAAATAATAAAATAAAATCCTGACTTGCCTTATGCTGGGACCTGCTGTGACAAGGAAGTCATCGCAGGGTTGTGCTGATGGCTCTTCGTGAAAATGTTGGCTGTGAGAATGACTCTGGTCTTATTTTTCAAATTTCATCTAGGTTCAACACAGGAATTTTTTTTTCGGTTTTTAAAGATCTTCTGTTCAAGGGAGTATCTTATTACTTGAGACACATAATCCTTACCCTTAGGGATGATCCTGTGTATAGAAAGGGACCTGTAGTCAGGACAGATGTAACAACTGCAAACATACAAAGTGTTGCAACAGACTGGCAGGGAAGCCATGGGACAGAGTGACCAGGGAGGCCGCCCGCATTGACAATCCTTGACTGGGCTTCAGTCTCATCCTGTAGGTGGTCTCACAAAGCTGAAGCCCCTTTCTTCTCCCAGCATGAGATTCCAGGAAGGAAGTCCCCATTTCTTTAGTGTCTATTGTTTCAACCACCTATCAGAAGAATGAGAGACACAAATGTTTCTTTAGAACATCTTCATTTCTGCCAGGCCTGTTACACCGTCTTTGTATTTTAGGGTCTGTTTGTAGAAGACAGGAGCATGCTGTTGGTATTATGCTGCTATGCTTGCGTTTTGCTAAGATACCTTAGAGCAATGATTCTCAACCCCTTTGTGTGGTACAACGCCGACCCTTTCACAGGGGTGACCTAAGATTATCACAAAACACAGATATTTACATTATGATTGGGAACAGTAGCAAAATTACAGTTATGGAGTAGCAACAAATATAATTCTGTGGCTGGGGATACCACGGCCTGAGGAACTGTATTAAAGTGTTGTGGCATTAAGAAGGTTGAGAATATGTTCCACATGTCTACCCTCATGTTCATGGCCATCTCCCTCGCCCTACTCATGTTCATGAGCTTCAACTGTTGCATATCCTTGCTGTTCTTATTGCCTTTGCCTATCCTGTGTCCTAGGCTTTATCAGGGTTAGCTGGTGAATCAGGATTGGCTTTGGAACGGGATAGGAGCCCAGCATATTTGGATAGCCCCAAGGCTATCGTCCTAAATGGTATGAACTAGTGAGAATCTTAAGATCTGGGTAGAGAAATTTAGCCATGGCCAGTCAAGGCCAAAAGCTAACAGTGCTCAGTACAACAAGGCAGACAGTGCAGGGTGGCTTTGGCTCCTGCACTGTGGATGCTGTGATTGTGCTCTCAGGTGCCTCTGGAGAGAGTAAAGCTACTGTGCTGAGCTCTCTAGCACACCATTACTGGAATGGGGCCGGAATTCTATGGCTTATGAGTTGTCTGAACTATGTGACTTTGGATAAGTGGAACCTTCCAGCAATTGCTTTAATGGATCAAATACCTCCAATAGTAGCTGGAAAGGTTCCATTGTAAATTATACAAAATGTTCATAGCAAATCCAGTGGGGTCAAGGAACCATGGACTGAAACCTCAGGCGAAAACAAATCCTTGCTCCTCCAAGTTGCTTATGGTAAATGGTTTTATAACAGCAACTGAAGGCATTCTTAGGGGTGTGTGTGTGTGTGTGTGTGTGTGTGTGTGTGTGTGTGTATGTGTGTAGGAGTGGAAACGGGTGTGAGATAGGTGTGAGGGGGTGGGGCAGGGAAGAAACCTTTACTTTCAAGAACACAAACATAAAATCTCCCACTACTATTGCGTGCAGTGCAATGTGTGCTTTGAGCTTTAGTAGAGTTTCTTTTATGAATGTTGTTGCCCTTGCATTCTGGAGTATAGATGTTCAGAACTGAGAGTTCTTCTTGGTAAATTTTTCCTTTGATGAATATGAAGTGTCCTTCCTTATCCTTTTTGACAACTTTTGGTTGAAAGTTGATGTTATTCCATACGAGAATGGCTACTCCAGCTTGTTTCTTGGGATGATTTGCTTGGAAAATTGTTTTCCAGCCCTTTGCTCTGAAGTAGTGTTGATCTTTGACACTGAGGGGTGTTTCCTGTATGCAGCAAAATGCTGGGTCCTGTTTACGTATCCAGTCTGTTAGTCTATGTCTTTTTATTGGGGAATTGAGTCCATTGATGTTAAGAGATATTAAGGAATAGTGATTGTTGCTTCCTGTTATTTTTATGTTTCTGTGGCTATCTTCTTCTGGGTTTGTTGAAAGAAGATTACTTTCTTGCTTTTTCACAATTCTGAACATCTATGCTCCAAATGCAAGGGTACCCACATTCATAAAAGAAATTTTACTAAAGCTCAAAGCACACATTGCACCTCACACAATAATAGTGGGAGACTTCAACACCCCACTCTCATCAATGGACAGATCATGGAAACAGAAACTAAACAGAGACACAGTGAAACTAACAGAAGTTATGGACCAAATGGATTTAACAGATATTTATAGAACAATTCATTCTGAAATGAAATAATGTACCTTCTTCTCAGCACCTCATGGTACCTTCTCCAAAATTGACAAATACAATTGGTCGCAAAACAGGCCTCAACGAATACAAGAAGATTGAAATACTCCTATGAATCTTATCAGATCACCACAGAATTAGGCTGGTCTTCAATAGCAACAAAAACAACAGAAAGCCTACATACATGTGGAAGCTGAACAACACCCTACTGAATGATAACTTAAAAGAAAGGAAGAAATAAAGAAATTCAAGGCTTTTTAGAATTTAATGAAATTGAATGGACAACATACTCAAACTTATGGGACACAATGAAAGCAATACTAAGAGGAAAACTCATTGCTCTGGGTACCTTCAAAAAGAAACAGAAGAGAACATACACTAGCAGATTAACAGCACATCTGAAAGCTCTAGAACAAAAAGAAGCAAATACACCCAAGAGGAATAGACAGTAGGAAATAATCAAACTCAGGGCCGAAATCAACCAAGTAGAAACAAAAACAACTATACAAAGAATCAACAAAACCAGGAGCTGGTTCTTTGAGAATATCAACAAGATAGATAAACCCTTAGCCAGACTAACCAGAGGGCATAGAGATAATATCCAAATTAACAAAATCAGAAATGAAAAGGGAGATATAACAACAGAAACTGAGGAAATTAAAAAACTCAAAAACCTATATTCAACTACAAAAGCCTATATTTAACAAAACTGGAAAATCTGGATGAAATGGAGAATTTTCTAGAAAGGTGCCAGGTACCAAAGTTAGAACAGGATCAGATAAACCATCTAAACAGTCTCTGAACCCCTAAAGAAATAGAAGCAGTCATTAAAAGTCTCCCAACTGAAAAAAGGAAAAAAGAAAAAAAGAAAAAAAAAAAGCCTAGGACCAGATGGGTTTAGTGAAGAATACTATCAGACCTTCAAAGAAGACCTAATACCAATACCCTTCAAAATATTCCACAGAATAGAAACAGAAGGAACACTACCTAATTCATTCTATGAAGCCATAGTTACACTGATACCAAAACCACACAAAGATCCAAGAAAGAAAGAGAACTTCAGACCAATTTCCCTTATAAATATTGATGCAAAAATACTCAACAAAATTCTTGCCAACCGAATCCAAGAACACATCAAAATGATCATATACCAGAATAAAGTAGGCTTCATCCCAGGGATGCAGGGGTGGTTCAATATAAGGAAATCCATCAATGTAATCCACTATGTAAACAAACTCAAGATGCTGTAAAAGCATTTGACAAATTTCAACATTCCTTCATGGTAAAAGTTTTGAAAAGATCAGGAATTCAAGGCCCATACCTAAACATAGTAAAAGCAATATACAGGGAACCAGTAGCTAACATCAAACTAAATGGAGAGAAACTTGAAGCAATCCCACTAAAATCAGGGACTAGACAAGGCTGCTCACTCTCTAAGGGGAAAATTTCCTGAACAGAACACCAATAGCTTATGCTCTAAGATCAAGAATTGACAAATGGGACCTCATAAAATTACAAAGCTTCTGTAAGGCAAAGACCCTGTCAATAGGATAAAAAAGCAACCAACAGATTGCGAAAAGGTTGGTAAAGACCAACCCTATATCTGACAGAGTGCTAATATCCAATATATACAAAGAACTCAAAAAGTTAGACTCCAGAGAACCAAATAACCCTATTTTAAAAATGGGGAACAGAGCTAAACAGAGAATTCTCCATTGAGGAAACAGAAATGGCTGAGAAGCACCTAAAGAAATATTCAACATCCTTAGTCATCAGGGAAATGCAAATCAAAACAACCCTGAGATTCCACCTTACAACAGTCAAACTGGCTAAAATCAAAAACTCAGATGACAGCAGATGCTGGCGAGGATGGGGAGAAAGAGGAACAATCCTCTATTGCTGGTGGGATTGCAAGCTGGTACAACCACTCTGGAAATCAGTTTGAGGCTTCCTCTGAAAATTGGACATAGTTCTCCCTGAGGACCCAGCTATACCACTCCTGGGCATATACCCAGAAGATGCTCTAACATGTAATAAGGACACATGCTCCACTATGTTCATAGCAGCCATACTTATAATTGCCAGAAGCTAGAAACAACCCAGATGTCCTTCAACAGAGGAATGGATACAGAAAATGTGATACATTTACACAATGGAGTACTACTCAACTATTAAAAATAATGACTTCATCAAATTTTCAAGCAAATGGTTGGATCTAGAAAATATTCTGAGTGAGGTAACTCAGTCACAAAAGGACACACACCATATGCACTCACTGATAAGTGGATATTAGCCCAAAATTTTAGAATACCCACGATTCAATTTACAGACCATATGAAGCTCAAGAAAGAAGGCTAAAGTGTAGATGCTTCAGTGCTTCTTAGAAGGGAGAACAAAATACTCACAGGAGGAAATATGGAGACAAAGTGTGGAGCAGAGACAGAAGGAAAGGCCATCCAGAGACTGCCCCACCTGGGGATCCATCCCATATACAGTCACCAAACCCAGACGCTATTGTGGATGCTGGGAACTGTTTGCTGACAGAAGCCTGATATGGCTGTCTCCTGAGAGGCTCTGCCAAAGCCTAACAAATACAGAGGCATATTCTTGAAGCCAGCCATTGGACTGAATTCGGGGTCCCTGACTGAAGAGCTGGAGAAGGGACTGAAGGAGCTGAGTGGGTTACAGCCCCATGGGAGTAGCAACAGTTTCAACTGACCAGACCCCCTGGAACTCCCAGGGACTGGACCACCAACCAAAGAGTACACATGGAGGGACCCATAGCTCTGGCTGCATAAGTGGCAGAGGACAGCCTTGTTGGATGTCAGTGGGAGGAGCAGCCCTTGAGCCTGAGGGTGTTCAATGCCCAGCGTAGGGGAATGCCAGGGTGTTAAGACAGGAGTGAGTGGGTGGGTGGGGGAGTACCCTCATAGAGGCAGGAGGCGGGGGAGGGGATAAGGGGTTTCCAAAGGGCAGACCTGAAAAGGGGAAGGCAACTGAAATGTAAATAAAGAAAAAATATATATGTATATAAAGAACACAGACATGGTTCCAGTACTTGCTGTGAGGTCTCCACAGATCAGGACTTGGACATTCATCCATTATGTCCCTACCACTTCCAGAAGTAAGATGTTTTTTACTGGTCAGCAAGAATCATGGAGGCAAACTGGTGCCTGCGGTCTTCCTGAGTTGAAGCTTTTGTTCTTCCTCACCAGCTTGGCACTATCATAAGCCACTGAAGGTATTGCTGCTGTCTTTCCCTCCCTGGGACGTCTGTTGTGGTTTTTGTTGTTGTTGTTGTTGTTGTTGTTGTTTTAGTAAATTTCCTAGGATTGCCTCCGACATCTGATCCTTCTCTTGTCTACTTAGTTTTGTAATTACAGAAATGCACCATCACTTCCTGTGATCTCTTTTCGAGGTATTTTATGCTGTAGAAATGAGTTCCCCAGAAACACGCCTCATGTGTTTTCAACCAGTGCTTGCTTCTGGGGAGGGGGGACCCTGAGTGTCCAACCCGCCTCACTCCATCGCCCTCATACTCCTCTTTCTGGTTTCCTGATGGCTTTCTTGGCTGAATGGCTGGGAGGAGGTGTGACCAGGAACTCTTTAACACAGATAGTCACTCCAGGCACCTAGCAGGGGTGATGACAGAGGTCAAGAAGTGCTGTAGAGACACTAGGAGGAAGAGTCCAGCCCAGTAAATGAGGAGACAAGTTTCTACTGCTCATTTTCTGAGAGTATCTGGCTTTCTACGACCTTATTTTCTCAGGTGACATCCTTCAGCAAGTCTGAAATCTTCCATTCACTATGTCCTGTTAAGTGATGATTGAAATCATAATACTCTGGGACAGTTGTTTCAGAAAAATAGCTTTAATTTAGGTTCAGGCTCATTTTTTTTTCCCAGTGATTCGGGAGTGAGCTGAAGCTTCCCATGTGGAGTGTGGAAATTCTATTAGTTTGAGAGGTCAGCTCAAACTACTGAAAAGCTGAATTCCTGATTCTAGTTTTCAGATGGAACAACTCTATTGAATATGAGTAAAAAGACATTAAACTAGGTTAATGATGCTGCTTTCGTTTATTTTCCTCACAGCTATGGTTAAAAATGGGAGGAGAGCTGTCCTAATGATCATTGAGTTTGTGATAGAACATTGACTGCATTAAGTGGCCAGTTTTTAAAATGCCTGAAGCTCCAGTTGGTCTGTCCCTGACTTCTGTGTCAATTCATAAGGCTATCACATTTGACCACACTCCAGTTTTATATTACAAAGCTCCTTCCCAAAGCAACTCTCATAATTCAGAATCTCATCCAAGATATCTCTCTTAACCCTCCAACTCCCACACTTGACCCGACCCGTGGGGCGTTCAACAGGGACGTAGGGCAGGGGAGAGAGAGACTGAAAGAGACAAGAGACACGAGGAATGAGAGCAAGACAGTTGTCTGATCAAGCTCTGAAAAACTTTACTTCAGGGATGGCAATACATGCACAAGCAGGAGAAAGCTTCAAGGGAGGGGGGAGAGCCCTGGGCAAGGAAGGGGGGAAGAGCCTGCGGCAAGGTGGCAATCTTCAGTTCCTGGAACCAACGGTCTCAGTGTCCTCCACACTCACAAATATTCTTACTGTTAGACTACACATGTTCTCTCAGGACTGTATGTGTAAGCTAGTAATTTTCCATAAAGCCATGGTTAAGGCCATGGCTCCCGGCACACACTCTATCTTATCTGGCAATTATAAAAAGCAAACTAAACCTTAACATTGCCTGAGGGTTGCAGTACTCTGAAGTTACAAATTACAAATCAGTTTATCAAATATAATCAAAGGCACTAGCAAGAGGTTAGAAGTGTAATGTGATAATATATCCGGCAGGTGGCACTGCTGTGTAGGAAGAAAAACCATGTTTTTTT
>JADRCD010192845.1:0-30642 GCA_019843815.1 Montemys delectorum | reverse complement strand
TTTTTTTTTTGTTTTGTTTTGTTTTTTGTTTGTTTGTTTGTTTGTTTAGATATTTTCTTTATTTACATGTAAATTTTCCCTTTCCCAGGTTCCCCTCCAAAAAACAAACAAACAAACAAAAACAACAAGAACAAACCCCTTTTGCCTCCCCACTCCCCATGCCTGCCACCCCACCCTCTCCCACTTATTGGCCCTGGCATTCCCCTACACTAGGGCACAGAACTTTCACAAGGCCGAGGTCCTTTCCTCCTATTGATGATCGAATTTGCAATCCTCTACTATACTCATGCTGCCAGAACATTCAGTCCCACCCTGTATAGTCCTTGATTGGTGGTTGGATCCCTGGGAGCTCTGAGGGTACTAGCTAGTAATTGTTGTTCGTCCTAAGGGGCTGCAAACCCTTCAGCTCCATAGAACCTTTCTCTAACTCCTTCATTGGGGACAGTGTACTCAGTTCAATGACCATTGTTTTTTATTATTATTATTTTTAATTATTTTGCTCTGGGGTACAGAGCAAAACAAATAATTCTCAACTGAGGAATGCTGAATGGCTGAGAAGCACCTAAAGAAATGTTCAACATCCTTAGTTATCAGGGAAATGCAAATCAAAACAACCCTGAGATTCCACCTCACACCAGTCAAAACTCAGGTGACAGCAGATGCTGGCGAGGTTGTGAAGAAAGAGGAATACTCCTTCATTGCTGGTGGGATAGCAAGCTGGTACAACCATTCTGGAAATCAGTTTGGCGGTTCCTCAGGAAATTGGACATAGTACTACCTGAAGTCCCAGCTATACTACTCCTGGGCATATACCCTGGGCATATACTTCTCCTGGGCATATACTCCAACATGTAATAAGGACACATACTCCACCATGTTCACAGCAGCCTTATTTATAATAGCCAAATGCTGGAAAGAACCCCAATGCCCTCAACAGAGGAATGGATACAGAAAATGTGGTACATTTACACAATGGAGTACTACTCAGCTATTAAAAACAATGAATTTATGAAATTCTTGAGGAAATGGATGGATCTGGAGAATATCCTGAGTGAAGTAACCCAATCACAAAAGAACACACATAGTATGCATTCTTTGATAAGTGGATATTAGCCCAGAAGATCGAAATACACAAAGTACAATCCACAAACCACAAGAAACTCAAGAAAAAGGAAGACCAAAGTGTGGATACTTCTGTCCTTCTTAAAATGGGGGAACAAAATACCCATGGAAGAAGTTGCAGAGACAAGCTATGGAGCAGAGACTGAAGGAAGGACAATCCACAGACTGTTCCACTTAGGAGACCTTCCCATATACAATCACCAAACCAGACACTATTTTGGATGCCAGCAAGTACTGACTGACATAGCTGTCTTCTGAGAAGCTTTGTCTGTGCTCAACTAATACAGAAGTGGAGGCTCACAGTCACCTATTGGACTGAGCACAGGGTTCGCAATGGGGAAGCTACAGAAAGGATCCAAGGAGCTGAAGGGGTTTGCAGCCCCATAGGAGGAACAACAATATGAACTAACCAGTACCACCAGAGCTCCCAAGGACTAAACCACCAACCAAAGAGTACACATGGTGGGCTCCAACTGCATATGTAACAGAGAATGGCCTAGTTGGTCATCAGTGGGAGAAGAGGCCCTTGGTCCTATGATGGTACTATGCCCCAGTGTAGGGGAATGCCAGGGCCAGGAATTGGGAGAGGATGGGCTGGTGAGCAGGGAGAGGGGGGAGGGAATGGGAGGGTTTTTTTGGATGGAAAATCAGGAAAGGGGATAACATTTGAGATGTAAATAATGAAAATATCTAATAAAAAAATAAATTGGGAATGTAAAATAAATAAATAAATTTATAAATAAATAAATAAATAAATAGGAAGAATAAAACACCATGTGTTCATAACACATTATCATTTCCTTTGAGGCTGAAAAAAATGTTAAAAATAATGTCCTTCATAAGAATTCTGAAAAATTAGGCATAGAGTTTATGTTTATCAACACATCTAAAGAAAATTATGGGAAATTTTTATTATACTGTTATTACAAGTAATGGCACACTATTTAGCAATAACCTGGAGTTTTTGTCTAAGATCCACAGTGAGACACACATGTCAGTACTTAGCATATTTATTCATCACAACCCTGGACTCAGTACCAGAGCTAAGAGAAAGAAAGAAGATATAATGTACCTCAACTTAAAAGGAAGAAGTAACTAGTTTCTTCCAGCCCTGAAGACATCTGCTCAAATTAATAAAAGTAATAAAAATATTCAGTAAACATTCAAAGACCAGAAAGACATAAAATTCTATAGCATTTCTATCTAGTAGCACCAAACTGTCCAACATCAAGAAATTAAGGAAAATATCTCCAATAGCATTACCTTATAAGGCAAATGTCCTGCGTAAAGTTAAATGCAGGTGAAAGAGTCAACTATAACGACAAGCTGTAGTTAATAATGTATATTGCAAAAGCTGCTAAGGCAGGAATTTATCCCCGAGTGTGAAGTATTTAAGTTAATGTTATGTTTATTATTCTGATTTAATCATTTCATAAAGTACAAATATATCAAAACATCACGTAGACCATAAAGGTAAGCCCTTTTTGTCTGTCAGCTATAGCTTAATACAACTTGGCTCTGTAGTAAAGGAGCAGCAGGATACAGAGATCAAATGGATCCACCCAAAGCCACTGGAATGAATAGTACGATCCAGGGTAAGCACATGGCTGTCTTTGAAAGGTCACATTGCCTCCTCTTTAGTGCTATATTCTTTAAACATTTAATTTCCTTTCATAAATCTGAGTCCTTGTTTGTAACATGCTGTACATTTCAAGAAACTAACAGTATAGGTATCATGAAATTGGAGGAAAATAGAGTATTTTCTATATTGTTATTATGAATAATCATCTGCTATTCACATGCATATATTTTACATAATGGTTATCTACACTGTATTTTAAGATGCAGTTATTTTAAAAGTGTAAGATTTAAAGTGCACATGTATTCAAAATAACCCTTTCCTCCACAGTTGTATTTTTATCACCTTTGTTAATGACTTCACTCACTATATTGTTGTACCAGGATGCCTAAACCCATAGCTTAAATGAGGGTTTGCACTTGGTGTTATATATTAAATATACCTAAGAAAATGTATGATAATAAGCATCCACGATGGTACTGCACAGAGAGTATTTTATCTATCTTAAATCCTTTATGTGCTACCTGTTTGTCTGTCCATCCATTCCGCCCCACACCCTGCATCCAGTCCTGAACATTCATTGACCTTTCTACTATTGCCATAATGTTGATTTGATTTTTTTCTAGAATATTACTTTGTAGAATTTCAGAATCACTTTTGGAATTGAATAATACACTCTAAGCTTACCTCTACCATTTTCACTACTACTTAGTACTCCATCTGTTTTGGCCAACAAATAACATTTTGTTCTCTGAATACACCACAGTAGAGTTAGCTATTCATCTACTAAAGGATATCTTGTTACTCCCAAACATTGACACATATAAATAAAGGGAATTGACACCTCTATGACAGATACCTGTACAAATACTTAGTTTTCATATTCCTTAGGTAAGAGCTGGCTCACATGATAAGAGTGTGGTTGGAGACTGCAAAATTGCCTTGAAAATCTGCAGTGCCAATTTGTGTTCCTGTCACAAGTGAGGAAGAGTTTCTGGAACTTTACATCACTGTCAGCATTTGGTTGTGTTGCTATTCTAATTTTGGTCATTTTAATAAGCACAGCCTGGTATCTAATGATTTTAAGTTTCATTTCCTTGATAATAGATGGTTTACTACTTAAGATGTTGGGAACATTTTCAGAACTCAAAACTATTTATATGGCTTGATCTTGCACAAGTCTTATGATATAAGTGGGGTAAGTGGATATGTGCAATATCCATGTGGTGTCCAGGTGCCAGCATTCACAGCTTTCCTCCTCTTCATCCTGCTCTTACATTCTTTTGACTAACTATTCTGTGATCTCTAAGTCTTGGATGGGTTACAAATAGCAAACCAAAGCTGGAAGAGACAGGATGGGTCACACTAAAGGAATTTGATGGGCAGATAATGGACAGATACAATCTAGATTATATAAATGAATGGCATTTAATAAATATATAAACATACAATAAAATAAATAAATATTTGCAGTCAATTGTATAAAGATGATAGATAATTTAGCAACAATTATGTAGTGCTCAAGTATTTATTAACAATTAAATTAATTGACTAGGATAAAAGACTCAGGTGACAGCAGATGCTGGAGAGGTTGTGGAGAAAGAGGAACACTACTTCACTGCTGGGGGGATTGCAAACTGGTACAACCACTCTGGAAATCAGTGTGGCGGTTCCTCCGGAAATTGGACACAGTTCTACCTGAGGACCCAGCCATACCACTCCTGGGCATATGCCCAGAAGATGCTCCATCATGTAATAAGGACACATGCTCCACCATGTTCATAGCAGCATTATTTATAATAGCCAGAAACTGGAAACACCCCAGATGTCCCTCAACAGAGGAATGGATACAGAAAGTGTGGTACATCTATACAATGGAGTACTACTCAGCTATTAAAAACAATGAATTTATGAAATTATTAGGGAAATGGATGGATCTGGAGAGTATCATCCTGAGTGAGGTAACCCAATCACAAAAGATCACACATGGTATGCATTCTCTGATAAGTGGTTATTAGCCCAGAAGTTTGGAATACAGGAAGAACGACCCATGAACCACAAGAAACATAAGAAGAAGGAAGACCAAAAGGTGGACATTTCATTCCTTCTTAAAAAGGGGAATCAAATACCCACAGAAGGAGTGGCAGAGATTAACTATGGAGCAGAGACTGAAGGAAGGACAAGCATATAGCTATCTCCTGAGAGGCTCTGACAATACCTGACTAATACAGATGTAGAGGCTCACAGCCATTCATTGAACTGAGTACACGGTCCCCAATGAAGGAGTTAGAGAAAGGTTCTATGGCGCTGAAGGGTTTGCAGCCCCTTAGGATGAACAACAATTACCAACTAGTACCCTCAGAGCTCCCGGGGACCCAACCACCAATCAAGGACTATACAGGGTGGGACTGAATGTTCTGGCAGCATGTGTATAGTAGAGGATCGCAAATTTGATCATCAATAGGAGTAAAGTACCTCGGCCTTGTGAAGGTTTTGTGCCCCAGTGTAGGGGAATGCCAGGGCCAATAAGTGGGAGAGGGTGGGGTGGCAGGCATGGGGTGGGGGGAGGCAAAAGGGGTTTGTTCTTGTTGTTTTTGTTTGTTTGTTTGTTTTTTGGAGGGGAACCTGGGAAAGGAAAAATTTACATGTAAATAAAGAAAATATCTAATATAAATAATAAAAAATTAAAAAAAAATGTCATTTTAAAAAGTAAAGGGAAAAATGCAAGACATGTTTAACCTAAACATTGATTCATGAACTTTGCAAAATGAGAGTCATTTTGGTAATAAAAAAAAATTAAATTAATTTCATCAAACTCCACAATTAATATAACACATGGCTTACAATGGTTTTTATTGTAGTCTCTTTGCCTTGAGAAGGCTTTTTACTTAAGTATAACTTATTTGTTTTATGGTTGTAATGATTTTAAATGATACAACCAGTTTGGAAGACATTTTGAAAATTATTCTAAAACAATCAGATCATATATCTTATGGTTTTAAATATTTTTAGCAGCTACATTGTGGAAAGAAATCCAATAGTTCATAAGCATGTGAATAAATAAATAAATTGTGACATATGTATGCTGCCTAGCAATGGAATTTAACATTTTATTAATATAAACTTTGACATAGACTAATTTCCATATAATTACACTTAATAAAAGAAAATATCCTATGTCCAGAAAAAATGTAGGGTTTCATTGCAAAGAATTCTTGAAATACGACCACATGAGCAATGACAGATAACAGGTGCACTTTCCCCTTGGATGTGCCTACTTATATCCCAACGGTCCTGGTGAGTTCCTGGTGAGTTCCTGGTGAGTTCCTGGTGAGTTCCTGGTGAGTTCCTGGTGGTGGTGGTGATTGTGGTGGTGGTGGTGGTGGTGGTTCTCTTTTCCATGACCCACTGGTATTCTAGCCTACATTGATCAATCTTTCCAATAGAAACACAATACAAATAATTTTTGATATTTCACATAACCTCTAAAATAAAACAAACTCTAGTCTACAAATCAAATCTTATCAAATATGAAAGGCTTAATAATTTCATATACCACTATCAGATAATAATGCAACAAAACTAGAAATAAACAGCAAGATAAAATACATACTAGTCAAGAAAAATTCTTAGTTATGAATGCTTACATTAAATAAAAAATCAGAACACATCAAATAAATAACCTAATGATACACCTTAAGAACCTAAAAATGCAAGCACAATACAAACTACAAAACAGTAGATGGCAAGAAGTAATAAAGATCAAGGCAGTGATCAGTGAAATAGAGACTAATAGGATAATACCTGGGGCTGGAGCCATGGCTCAATGGTTACGAGCACTATTTGCTCCTACAGAGGACCCAGATTCAGTTTTGAGCACCCATATGGAGGTTCACAACCATTAGTAACTCTAGCACCAGGGAATCTGATGCCATTTTCTACCTCTTCATGCACAAAGCAAGGACATGGTACACATACAGAGATACAAGCAAAAACAGTCACATACATAAAATAAATAAATTTAAATTAAAAAAGAACAGTTTATAAATCAAAGAATTGAAAATGAAATAAGATTGACAACCACATAGTCAAAGAAACCAGGAAAAAAAAAAGAGATTCAACCCAAAGTAATAACATCAAAGACTCTTCACAATGCCCAGAGAGCAGAGCCTAGGTATTTCAGGCTTGTGTGGTAAGCACTTTTTCTTGCTGGGCCATTCTGCCAGCCTAAATCTGATTAATTTTTAAAAATAAATGAGAAGAATTTATACTAAGAATTTTTATTGCCAACTACTTCGTTCCTTTAATTCACTTATTTTCAGAATGCTCATCAGTAGGTTGATGTTTGGAAATAATTAATAAAATTTTGTATTAGAAAGTTAAATTATTTCTAAATTCTTATCAAGATACAGTGAATCAAAATATTTATGTTAAGTGAACTTTTTGCAGCACAGTGCAGAAATGGCCTCGTAGATCTGGATATTCAAAGCTAATGATTGTCCATCTAGTTAAAGAAACATGCCCGAATCAGGTGAAAGTCAAAATAAAAGAAAATACGATAAATATAAATAATGAGATTTTTAGGGAGATAAAAGACAAACGACATCATAACATCTGCATACATATGGGTCTAAGAGGAAATAATTAGCTGCAAGGAATAAACCCGACACAGTAGGACAAATACTATGGTCCTTTCATACATAGAACCTAGTTATGGATATAAAGCTTGGAGCTCTGCATCTTGGATGGAATCTTGTGGGATTTACCACATCTATGTCAGGATGTCAAATGATGTTGTCATCATGTAGGTCGTGTTTAGGCAAGGTAAGCATACAAAGTAGAGGTTTTCCCCATGATATTTTTGTTCATACACACCATACTTGCTCTCATTTATTGTCTCCCCTAGTGTTATTGTTCTTGATGCCCTCACTCTCCACCAGCTAGTTCCCTCTCTTGCCCCAATTAGCCTCCTTGTGACATTATCACATACATTAGATTACAACCACTATTTCCCATATCCCTTAAAATATCTTTCACCTCCACTGATTCCTTTCCTACCCTTGTAGCCTACAAATCCACATATTAAACACACACATGCCATATATATTTTGTAAAACTTTATATATATTACATACAAATATTTTCTCTATATATATATATGTTTGTATTTGTATATATACATGTACATGTGTATATGTAAATGTAATAATGTGTATGCATATATGTACATGTATATATACATATCTGCATATATATGTGTGTATATATATATATATATGTAACAATAAAGAGGAATGAATTTGAGAAGGAAGTTGGGGAGATGGGGAAGGAGTAGGAAAGGAAAAAGATGGGGTAGAAATTATGTAAATACAACACTCATAAAATTCTTGATAAAATAAAATAAACATAAAATGATTAATAACTAAAATAGTATTAAGGACCAAAGATTAGTTCGTGGGAAAGGCCACATCAATGATGGGAGATGTGAAAATGTGTGAAAATGTGGAAGAGCTGCCAACAAGGAGGAGGAACTTTCTCAGAACACAGAAGGAACTAGAACTCAGATGGGAACTCTGCTAATCTGGATGCTACATAAATTTCATCAGTCCAAATGATTTCCAAAGTGTATTTATAAAGCTAGCTTTAATATACCTTAATAGGGACTCATTAAGGAAATAGCTCCTTTCCATTCATGTGTTTAATGGTTACGGCATATTTCCTTAACTAGATAGGCAATTGATGGCTTTAAATAGCCACCTCTACAAAGCGATTTCTGTACTTCACTGCATAAAATCAGTTCATTTAATGGAAACACTTCTATTCACTGAGAAGAGAAAATATTTTAATATCTATGGTCCAGAGAAATAAAAGAAGGCACACACCGAGCAGAAAACATTGATTTTCTTATTATAACTATGATTGTTTTCAGTAGCCTATATTTACTTCTTGTTACATGGGTGATCCATTGTGCATAGATTCATGGGAGGTTACATAAAAATTAATTATGCATCAGGAAAGGGTTCAGAGACTGATTTATCAAGGCTAATGTATTTTTCTACATTATCTTCTTCTTCCTGCCTTAATTATTAGCATAATAGCCTTAGCTTAATTATTTCCATTATTCTCTGGGGAAGGGATTCAGTGAAGGTTCTATTCCTGGCAACCCCAGTGTGCCTGCAGTGAGCAGATTTGTACCTTCTCAATGGACCCAATATGCTTTCCAAGACTGTCTTGTGTAGTTTTCTATATTCTATCTTCCTGTCCATCGCACGCAAGTAGCTTCTCTGACAGATTTCTACCACCATGATGTCATGCCTCATCATAGGCCCATATACAGTGGAGTCAGACTATGGACTGATACTTCTGCAGCTGTGGCTAAATTAATCTTTTCCTTCAAGTTTTATTTTTCCATCAGGCATTTTGTAGTAGCCATGAAAAGCCTTACTAACGAGTGTCAGATAGTAGTATGCACTGAGGAGCAAAAGAAAGCCTAGAAAGTTGGCAGAGAACTCTGGAGGGAAGAAGTAGGCTTGACTTTAAATAGGAGCTACGTGTTAGTTTTAATATTCATATAAATCTGAACTTATTTGAAAATGTAAAGAGGGAAAATTTATGCAAGAAAAAATATTTTTCTTCTATAAAAGGAGAATCCAGGAAAGGCTGAAACTGAGACTTTCAGAATGAACAGTAGTTAATCTGGGGCACTGTGTCACTGGAGGATAAAGATTAGAAGGGGCTTCATGTAAGACATCAGATCTGAAGATGCGTACTTAAAGGTCTTTGACTCCAGAGGGACACTGAAAACCAAATGTCAAGACAAAAGCAAACATAAGATATTCAAGGAGAACCATGAAACGTGGGAGAAAGCCCAGAGGATACGGACTGCATCAAGTATTTAACAAGCCGGAAGATGTAACTCCAGAAAGTAGAGAGCTTCTTTAAAATCACTTCTTTATTGGTCAACTACTTCTGAGCACAGGTCTACTCTGCATAGTGGTTTATACACCCAGGGACACTCACTCCATTAGGAACAACAAACAACAAGAAAACAAACCAAAACCCCCTCATTTTCCCTCTCCCTGAAGCTGTCAATTGCAAACAGTGCTCTAGCTGGCAGTGGGATTTCTGTGCTCACTTCCCCTTCTCTGTCTGGCTTGGATTTTGTTTGGCTTGAACTTACACAGGTCTTGTGTCTGCTGTCACAGTCCCTGTGATCTCATATGTGCAAATGCCCTGTTGTGTCTGCAAAACACTTTTTAATGTATGTTTTGATTTGATTTGATTTGCTGAGTTTTCTTTCTTTCCTTCCTTCTTTTCTTTAAGGGATTAAGAACATGAAGCTGTACTTTCCATCTTCTGAGATCTTCTTCAATTTCCTTCTTCAGAGATTTGAAGTTTTTGTCAAACAAATATTTTACTTGCTTAGTTAGAGTCACACCAAGGTATTTTATATTACTTGGGACTATTGTGAAGGGTGTTGTTTCCCTAATTTCTTTCTCAGCCTGTTTATCCTTTGTATAGAGGAAGGCCACTGATTTGCTTGAGTTAATTTTATATCCAACTACAGGGTCCCCAATGAAGGAGCTAGAGAAAGGACCCAGGGGCTGAAGGGTTTGCAGCCCCTTAGGATGAACAACAATATGAACTAACTAGTACCCTCAGAGCTCCCAGGGACTAAACTACCAACCAAAGAGTACACATGATGGGACTAATGGCTCCAGCAGCATATGTATAGGAGAGGATAGCCATGTTGGTCATCAATGGGAGGAGAGGCCCTTGGCCCTGTGAAAGTTCTATGCCCCAGTGTAGGTGAATGCCAGGGCCAGTAAGCAGAAGGGGGTGGGGTGGTAAGCAGGGGGAGGGAGGAGGGAACAGGGGTTTGTTTTAGGTTTTGGTTTTTTTATTTTATTTTATTTTATTTTTGGAGGGGAACCTGAGAAAGGAGATATTGTAAATAAAGAAAACGTCTAATTAAAAAAAAAGAACATGAAGCTGATGAAGCTGTGTGGGTAGGGAATAGTAGTATCTGTGAGGAGTTGGGAGAGAAGAAAGAACACAAAAATATATTGTATAAAAATTAAAAATAATAAAGTCATTTGATTGCCAAGTGTTATGGTGGAGGAAAGGGAAACTGACAATATGGAGTGGGTGGCATAGTCAACTTGTTCTTAAGGACACTATAGTTAATCCTGAATTACAAGGATAAAAAGGAACTTTTACAGAATCCAGGCAGTGACAATTTTTAGGAATACACTTAAGCTATAGAATTCACATTTGCTGTGATGGGAGTAACAAGACTGGATAATTATCTACATCTTGAGAGTGAAAAACTGTGTTTTAAGAATACTCTATAGTGCTAAGATATAATTTTTCTATCAAGTAAGAAACAGCTGGGCCCTGAAAGGATTTAGCAGTTCTAGTAGCCAAATTATTTGTCTGATGAAAATGTTTAAGAAAAGAAACATTCTAAGCATTAGGAATTAAAGCAGATATAACAGCTAGAATACAAGCAGAGAATATGTGAGCTGATGTGAGGGGAGTTTTCCCAATTAAATTATAAATGGATTATAAGTTCAATGGTATTGTAAATTTGTGAATCTGAAAGTAGATAAAATGTACAATGAGATGCAATAAGCCATAATTTCCTTACAGTTTAGCAAAGCACATGATTTCGATATGGATGAAGGGAATAGAAAATAAAGTGCCTTTTGATATAAGAGAATGAGATAGGTACAGTGGAGAAAGGATCACATTTGACACCTTGAAGTGACTCTTATGTTCAGACACATAGTTATTTTGTAATGTAAAATATATATTTTTATTTTGAATGTCTGAGACAGGAGTATAAACATCATTTGTTCTAACCTCTTATTGTTAATGAGAGAAGAAGAAGAAGAAGAAGAAGAAGAAGAAGAAGAAGAAGAAGAAGAGGTGAAGGAAGAGGAGAAGGAGGAGGAGGAGCAGGAGGAAGGCTAAAACCAAACATTAAGGCTTAGAATCCAGTAATTGTATTTAGTTCATTCTATAATGGAACTTAAATATAGACATGGATAATAAGTTTTCCTCTGAAGCATTCTGAAAAGCAAAGAAATCTTTACATTTTTGCTCCGCCCTTTCTGATCTGTACTTGATCCCACAGTTACAGATGCACTACTAACATCATAGCCTAATATTTGCTTTCACATCTTAAAAACTCTAGGGTTTTAAACCCTGAGGAAACAAGGATTGTTTCGTACAGATCAAAAGTATCAGAAATTTGCTTCCTCATAAATTTCAATTACAAAGTTAACTGGGCTCGATCTCTTTCTGTTACAGATTCGACCTTCTAAACACTACTCCTTTGATGCTTTCCCAATACCGCCACACCCTCCAGTGCACACACTCTAACATTTCCCATTCCCTTGGCTGCATCTCTGACTGCATCCTGAGCAAGATGAGGTTCTGTGGAGGAACTGTTGAGAAGTAGAAACTAGAAAGAAGCATTAGGTCTTCAAAGTTCTGCTTATGATGGACTTATGTATTGCTGAGGCGAAGTGAGCAAGAACAAGTGTATATAAAATAGAGAGAAATATGCAATGTAAGATATAAAGAAATGAATCCGTCAACCATAGGTTACCTAAGCAAGTTTTCTCCCTCAGATTAAATTGCTAATAGTAGTGCTTTTAAAATTCTGAATAATTTTTGTCCAGTAGGAAAAAGATTGACTTTTCTCACCCAGAAATGAATGTTCTACCTTCCATCTTCTTCCTAAATTTGATGCAGTTTTCTGTGTAACCCTTCTGAAAATATGTCTTCATTTTTTGCAGCCTTATGCTCTACAGCAAACTCAGCAGTAACCGAGATCTTATATGGGCATTTTACCCTGTTATTCCTAATCCTGGGGAATCTCTTTATACATTGAAAGGCTAAACAGAAGTTTTTCAAAATCATTTCATTCATGCCTCACTTTTAGCACAAGGCTTAGCCACAAAAGGGGTTTCTGTAATGATTGGGAAAATGGAGAAATCAAATAGCAGACTTTGATCCCAATACTGTCTTGTATTTCCTCTCTTATGTATATTTAATAATTTAGAATGGAAAGTAAATGGGACCCTGTTTTTAAAAGAAGGCCCTGGTTAGGGTCCTCTGGTTGTGAGGAGAAAAAGGATAAAAGACTCCTTGACAATGGGTTTTTGTAGTATGGGTTCTTCCTACAGTTTCCTATTACATGAAATACTGATGATCAACATAAAACAAATTCGCTTCTCTGTATAGCTCATCAGCGTCCCATGAACAATGTAAAGCACAAGTTATAACAATATACCAGGGCAGGATGGTACCCAAAGAGGGGCTTCTCTTGAGCAGAAAGGATAATGGGGGAGAGCTTTGTGACTGTAGGCCTTGAAGGAAAGGAGGGAGGGGAACTGTGACCAGGATATAAAGTGAATAAATAAAGGAAAAAATATTAGATGGTATCATTAAAAAATATGAAAATGTATACTGCTTCCAAATCACACACACAATTACATATTAGTACATGTATTAGTATTAGTATATGTATTCTTTTGATGTTGCATCAAATTATCACAGTTAGTTGTTTAAACACATTTTAGTCACCATAAAGTTTTGTAGACCAAAACTCTCAACACGAATTTTTGCAGACCGCATTTATTCCTGGTCTCCAAACTCTGTTCTCAATCCTGCAGGCTAACAGTGTTTCCTGCCACAAATTTTTCTGACCACAGCTGTAAATGGCTTGTAGCTACTCAGGATTCGGGAGCCTGGGCTGTTACTCCAAGCAGCCTGGATCACATCCGAATCTCCCTTCTTCACATCACCTAATGTATTCACAAGCTCGCAGGATTAGGGTGCAGGCATCTTTGAGGGAGCACCAAAGTATCACTTCAGAAAAAAAAAAAAAGTGTCACTGTTGACATCGAAAAGGCATGGCGATCTCAAAGCTCATACCAAAGGTAAGGGAGAACCGAACCAGTGTGTGGAAATAATCTTAAACTCTTTTATCATTTTACCTGGGAGCTCTTTCTCACAGCACCTCTTTTGCCTACAGCTCTCTCATTTTCCCATGATGACAGTTGCAAGAGTCAGCCCTAACCTAACTAACAGCTAAGGTGCAGGCTGCTCCTTCTGTTGTTGTGTCTACATATTCCGGTCCATAATCCAGAATATAACAACATCAACAAAGGACATTAATACATATATTATTGTTCCTATGATTTTTTCTTAATTAAATGCAGCATACAGTTTTTCAGGAGTACCAAGAGGTAATGGATGATGAAGTATTTTATAGAAAAGCAATCTTATTATGTCAAACACACATGGAAGAAAAATTTAATATAGATTTTAAGTAAGATATGATGAGACATATCCTGAGAGGAAGTTTCTCAAGAGTTATCAGGGATGAAAGTGGGCAGTAGAGTGGTCAGTGTAATAAATCACGAGTGAAACGCTACATGCATTATATGTGTCGCTTCCACCTCGACCAGCAAGGAAGACAAGACCTGAGAGCTCTTCTTTAAGCAGTTTATTCAGGAACCTTGAACAATCTTCTGACCCTGAGGGCAACATCCCAGGCCCTTAAATGCTCTATGCCAAGCCTATCACAGGAGGCCACGTGGAATGTGCAGATAGATGCCAAATGCAGAAGCAAACCTGGACAACAAGCACAGCCAAATAAGGAGTTGTTTATCACTCTAGCGCTCCAGCAAGGAGTGGAAGCTGGCGCCATCTCAGGGTGCGGCCCAGGGGCTCTCCATACATATGAAAATGTATATGTTCCTTTACATGTGCCAAAATGACCAAATGTTTCCCAGAGTAGATTACCTGGCCCAGCTCATCTCATTTTCTATTTTGAAAGTGCTCACAACTAGAATCCACTATACTTCTGTAGACAGAGTCCTGACTTGACCTAGAAATTCCCAGAGT
Source organism: Montemys delectorum (assembly GCA_019843815.1). Classification (NCBI taxonomy): domain Eukaryota; kingdom Metazoa; phylum Chordata; class Mammalia; order Rodentia; family Muridae; genus Montemys; species Montemys delectorum. The sequence continues at coordinate 16,019 of JADRCD010192845.1, read as the reverse complement.
TGGTGTTCTGGGATGAGAGACCATACACTGCATGTACACTAGACACACAAAATATTGATTAGTTTAGCCCTATTAATATTAATGCACATATTACTATATCTGATAGATTATTATAGTAGAGATGGATTACAGTTCATATTTACTCATGCATTCTCATTTGTTATTTCTAATTACACAGTGGTGATAATTGCCGCAGACCAGGTTTTCTTTTGGAGGTCCCTTGTACCATGGGACAATGGGTCTTGGCCAAGTGTGCACGGGATTCGGCTGGGTCGACAATCAGACTCGACACACAAAGTGTGTTATTTGAATATATTTTTTTAAAAATGGCATGAGACTCTTACAGTCATTGTAAAAGAGATATGAAAAATCTGTCAGCTCAGTAGTAGAGGTATATTTGAAGCTACCTAAAATACACTGGTCTAAAAACAGCAGCCACCTCTTCTGGACTGGTAAGCTTAAAGAAAGCCAGTCTCCTTTGAGTAAGTTTAAGGCTTCCTCTCTCGGCCTTTTAGCATATTCTGTGTTTCTACCCATTCTTACTCATTTTGTTTCAGATCAGAGGTGACTTCAAGGCATCAATTTCGACTTTTAGGCCAGAGGTTCTCAGACTAGTAGCATATGAAAATTTGTATTGTCTGATACAAAGCCCATAATTTAAAGTATGACGGCTATATATTAAGCAGCTACTAAACTAAATAGTTGTTCTGAATCCTATTACCTGGTGTATGGCCTGTAACTTAAGTCTCAGCCTTTAGATTATGCTAAATGGCTGTATAACTCTAGCTGGAGTTGTCTGTTGAGATTTTGGCCATCTTGGCTGATTCATGCCATGTGTGTGTCTTTTAACACCACGTGTGTCCTGAGTTACCAGCTTTAAACTAGCTTTCTGTTACAATGTTTTATCATACCCAATAACTTATAAGTCAATAATCATACAGAACATATTTATACCTTTAAGACTAGTTAGAAACCAAATGAAACAGCTACACAAATCTTATAAATTTAGATCAATTAAAGAATTTAGAACTTAAGCTTCTGACCCCTTTTACAAGCAGCTTTCCAGCTGGGCAACTTAAATCAGCCTTTGCTTTGTCTTTCAGCTTTAATCTCTCTAGCTCTCATGCCTGTCTTTGCCTCTCAAGTGCTGGGATTAAAGGCGTGAGCCACCACCGCCTGGGCAGTTTTTTGTTTTTTGTTTTTGTTTTTCCTGAGACAGGGTATCTCTGTATAGTCCCTAACAATACCAGAGACAATTAGTCTGGGTGGGTAACATTCTTTACGGAACTTCCAGGCCAGGGTTTGGCTAGGAAATTGGAACATTGGTAAAAGGTCAGAGAGAAATGTCTGATTTTTTTTCTCTAGCTGTCATATTTTGGTGGGCATCTAGCACAAGAGTACGAGGACATATCTGGGCTACCTCTGAGTTAGGGATGCCAAGAGACAATGCAGGGGGCAGCAGACTGCCTTTCCTTGAAGGTTCGCCTCAAATACTGCTGTCACGCAAGGTCTGCGTGGCAGAAAATAACTAGGAAATGGGAACTAGTTATACAACATTCAAAAAACAATTCTGTAGCTAAAAGGACCCTGGCTTTATTCTTTCAGTTTATTTTTATTTTACATCTTTGGTTGAACTGCAGCCTTGAAGGTCATTGTAGGATCTAAATATAATATAACAATGTTGGCAAATGAAATGATAAAAATATATACAGATTTATTTATTAGTCCATTTGATATTTGCCTATTTTACTTCCTAAAATAGCTATATTATTTTTGTGGTAAGAATTCATATCTATTTATTTTGTTTTAGCAAATTCTCTACACGTGTGACTCACTATTTTTCTTTCAGGAATGATGAAGCAATGCTGTATTGAAGAGGAATTGCTCCCTGTACCCAATTAATTATTTCAGTAAAATTTCTCCACGAACAACATCACTCATCTGGACTGCTTATAAAGCTGCTAAGTGCTGGCTCTGAGTCACTTTTGGATGTTGTACAAGAGAGTCTATCAATCTCTCCTTTTACTGGCTTTAACAGTCCTCAGAGAACCAAATCAACTGCAGTGTAGCTTTTAAAATTTTGCATGGACCTGATTAACAAAGAACACAAAATTGAGAATTATTATTTATGTTAAAATTTTATACTAAAGTTATAAATTCATGGTAGAAAGGAGACAAATTTACATCTTGAAGTTAATTATGAAATACAGAGCCTCAGGGATATTCTCCCATTCTTTAGTTTTCCCCTTTACACTGAGTTGAAAATTGAAAACTACAATTAGAGCATTCCAAACAATGGAGATCTGAAGATTTGAACTGGTTGACTGTGTTCAGCAGTGATGGATTTAAAAACAAACAAACAACAAACAAACAAACAAAAATCCCACAATAGCAGTCCAGTGTAGTTCCTTGCCCTTTATATGGGTTCTTGGGGATTTGTTATTGTTATTGTTGAAAAAGATGATAATACTGTTTTTGTACCCCTCTAGAAGAATTCTAAATTATATACTAGAGTTTGGCCATAAATAAGATGCATTTTAATAATAAAATAGAATCTTGGCAAGTGGGGATACACTCGGTCACTGTTACTGACTTCTAGAGAGTTCCTGTTATCCATCAAACTTATAAACAGCACCAAACACAAGTCCAAACATGAGGCACTAGGAGTGTTCAATAGTCCTAGTTACACTACTCATTTACAAATGACATGGCCTACAGGTAAATAGAATAAACTCAAAAATGTGTTATCAACAGAAACATTTAATTAATATTAAGTTGCTTTAGTATGCTCTATAATGATTTCCTTTTTGTGATGATGGCGTGTAATACAACTGCTGAGTTTACAGCATTAAGTTATAAATGGACAGTTTCAGAGGGTTAATTTTGCTCAATGATTTCTGGAATGGTTATTATCTTATTTGCTTTTAAATTTTTCCCCTTTTCTTTCCGTACCCTGGTAAGGTGGGTAGATGTAGGCAAAATGTTTTTGCAACCTACTTTTATTAAGGGCTCAACCTCTTCTCTAGCCTACCACCCAGCAGAGGTAGCGGTGGAAGAAAAGTTATTAGAATGTAGGGGAAGTGGATCTGTTCAGCAATAGTTCTTTGGGAGTGCACTTGATCTTCTTTGGCAGCAGTTTAGTCCTGTATTTGAACATCAAATAGGACTCAGCAGCTGCAGACCAGTCCTATAGGCAGGCAGACACCAGGCACGAACCAGCAGCCACAGTCCAGTCCTTTCTGCAAGCAGAAACCAGAAAGCTGTAGTTCGATCCTGAAGAAACCACCAGGCTCACCCACTGGCCTAAGGCAAGGCTGCAAAAGTGGCAAACTGCCACAGGAAACTCATGATCAGATCTTGGCAAGTTTCTCTCAATGGCTGCATTATCACAAGTTGAGCTCAACAACACTATGTAAGGCAAACCATAAGGTAAAGCAAACCAAGGCTCAGTGCTCATTTCCCACTATCTGTGGGGTCATATTTATGTTCCTTCATCAAGCATCCTTTCACATGTCTGCTATATCTAAACATCCTTTCACCTGTGTCTGCTTCAGGAAAGCAGTCTTTCATTGTTTGCTTTAGAAAGACATCCTTTCACCTGTGTGCCCCAGCAAAAGAACATTTGACGCAACTTTCCAAAGAAACGAGAAGTTTCCACTTCAGGTAGATGGAGGCTGCAATAATGACACTTCAGACAAATACTCAATAAAAGCTTATAGAAGTGAATCTTGATTTTTTTTCTTTTTTCTTGGATATATTATTTATTTACATTTCAAATGTTATTCCCTTTCCAGGTGCCTGCCCCCCACCCAAAATCCCCTATACCACTCCCCTTCCCCTGCTTCTATGAGGGTGTTCCCCCACCCAGCCACCCACTCCTGCCTACCTGCCCTGGTACTCCCCTACAATGGGATATCGAGCCTTTACAGGACCAAGGGCCTCTCCTCCAATTAATACCCGACAAGGTCATCCTCTGCTACATATGCAGCTGGAGCCATGGGTCCTTCCATGTGTACTCTTTGGTTGGTGGTTTACTCCCTGGGAGCTTTGGGGGGTCTGGTTGGTTGGTATTTTTTATGGGGTTGCAAACCTCTTCATCTCCTTCAGTCCTTTCTCTAACTCCTCCATTGGGGACCCCATGCTCAGTCCAATGATTGGCTTTGAGCATGCATCTCTGTATTTTTCAGACTAAAAGATGCTAACAGAGCTAATGTCTACAAAGACAGCTGCTACTACTTTTCCTAATGGAACTGTTCACATGAAATACAGGTCTAGAATAAGCCTAAATTCTTAACACATTTGCTGAAGAACACACTTTGTGGGAGAGATGGTTTGGAGTAGTACATATGGACATAAGAATCCAACAATGCCCAGTTTTCACAGAAGCTGTGTTCTTGTGTGGTAATTAGACTTATGACAAAGACATGTGAGTAAGTAAAGAAATAAAATATATGCTGCCCTACTGTGCTTCTCTGTCGCTGAGATGAAACACTGACAAAAAGCACAATGGGGAAGGAAAGAGTTCATTTCTTTGCAGGTTCTTTATTGAAGGATATTAAGGATATTAAAGCAGGAACTTCAGGTAGGAACTTGAAGCAGAAACCACAGAGGAACAAAGATAATTGGCTTGCTTACTCAGATGTTCAAATACTTATTTTCCATCTGCTTCCAAGATTTGGCTAAAATCTTGCCAAGTGCTTAGGTTCAGATCTACAATTCCATCTACTTACATGCTTTCAAGTGATGCTCAGGAAGTATGTAATGCCATAAGAGCTGTTCTCCAATTATTCTCAGAGTATAAAAAGGAAAGGCTTAAAAAGCAGCATGCTACATGCACAGTTAAATTAGTAATGAGAAATGACATGGAAATGGAACATGCCCTGAGATGCTAAGGACTTAATTAGATGTGAATCAGAACACAGCTGTTAAGGTGCTGTTTGTGTGAAGCCACAAGACAGCATAGCTCTTTCTGAAGCTGTCTTGTCTTGGGTTCTCAGAGTGAAGGGGATGCATACAAGGTCCAGCAGCTTAACAGTTCACCTTCCCATGGAGACTGAATATTGTCAGTCTCTCTAGTCTCGGTGAAGGAACGCTGCCATAATTACAAGTGGATAAAGGGGACAATGTCTGTGTTTCTGGGTTGTGAAGTCCAGTTAGCTAGTTTCTAGCAAAGAGGCTAAAAGAAGTCAGAGACAAGAAACTTGGAGCTGAACATCTGTGGAAACTGTTAGAAATGACCATAGGCAACTGACAGCCATATCCTTAAACAAGACCCTATTTTTAAAAAATTTAAGCCAACATTCAGAAAACAAAGTTAACTTGGGGACTGGAGAGGTAGTTCAGTGGTTAAGAGCATTGATTGCTCTTCCAGAGGTCCTGAGTTCAATTCACTGCAACCAGATAGTGGCTCACGACTATCTGTAATGGAGTAAGACGCCCTCCACTTGTGTGTCTGAAGACAGCAACAGTGTACTCATGCAACAAATAAGTAAATATTTAAAAAAAACAAATGTTAGCCGGGCAGTGGTGGTGCACGCCTCTAACCCCAGCACTTGGGAGGCAGAGGCAGGCGGATTTCTGAGTTCGAGGCCAGCCTGGTCTACAGAGTCAGTTCCAGGACAGCCAGGGCTACACAGAGAAACCCTGTCTCAAAAAAAAATAATAATAATAATAATAAAATAAAATAAAATAAATGTTAACTTGTCATAATATCTTAAAGATACTCTCTGACAAACTTACAACATCCCATTACCAGATGAACTAAATCTAATACAGGTGTCCTATAGTTTCCCCCCAATGGCTTTGTAAGAATGTTGTCTCATTTGTATGTAGCTTAATCCTGTTTCTAATTTATTTTTGCGAATTAATGAAATTCTACATATTCACCATGTACAACAAGTGTTCTGAAATATGTATGAACATGCCTTAATTCTCAGCTTAACTGAGTCTTTTATTGTGTTTCCAATCTTTAATTCATTCCACTCTGCTCTGGCCTTTGTTGTTATCTCCTCCTAGCTCTGAGTTCAGTTCTTCTCTCTCAGTTCCTTGATGTGAGTATAGTGTTGGGTTAGAGTTGATGTGAATATAGTGTTAGGTTAGATTTCATCCGAAATCTCTGCTTGTCTCTTGTTTTGTCCTAGCCAATTGATTTCACATAGGATGATAGCTCTGTCCTCAAACAGACATTTATCACTAGAAATTAATTTTTTTAGTTAATTTTAGATGTCAAGTTTTCATTCTCAAGGTCATGTTGACTCATGGAAAGAGTCTATTTGATGGCTCAAAAACATTCTATTTTAGGGATTTGCATAGAATTAAAATGTTTGGATACAGTGATAAATCTGTGTTTATTAACCATTTTTAATGAACAAAATATGAAAGTATGTCCAAAAATATCAGAATCAATTGAAATCCAATACTCTGAGTCTCCTGCATGTATTATTTTGTTGAACTTCCATAATTAGGAGATCCATTTAATTATGAAAGGATTTGGTTAATCCCCCATAGGGCCTGCCTTAGATTATAAAATTTCCTTGTCTTTAACTCTATGTCATTGCAGTATAAACACACAAGAATGTTGAGGTGGTCACCTGATTCCCTGGAATTTTTAAATCAACCATAGTTTAAATGTGAATAAAAAATCACTTTTTAAACTGAAAAAACACAGTTAAGTCAATTCCCTCTAAATGAATGCATTAAATATGTATAAGAAAATAGGCCCTATTTCATAGGAATAACTAAAGTATAATGATATGTACAATCAGTGTATATTCCATTTTACATAGAAAAGAATCAGTTCCTTTCTGAGGTCACATAGTTAATAAACCATAGAGGAACAATTTAAAGCTAAGATTATTGGAGTTCCCGTGCCCAGTATTAGCAACTCTGTTAGGGAGGCCAGACAACAGGTAGGTCTCTACAGTCTAAGTGCCTCACATCAGATCAGAGCACCACAACTCACTGCAAGTGTGCTTATTTCTTTTTACAATTTATTTGTTTATCTAACTTCAAAAACAAACCAACAAAAAAAATTTCGCTGGAATACCAGGATGGGCATGGATAATGATATTAATTATCCCATTGTTTTGCTCTAAGTAGTATTAAAAACACATGTGAATTACTCAGTACCATCCCAGACATAAACAAAGCACTCAATATTACCCTCGTTAGATATGATTGTGTGTGACTCCCTGGCTCCATTGGGAGATATACTGATGAGTAGAATGAAATAATCTCAGGTAATACTATGTCCAGTTTTCTGAAGAACTGCCAGACTGATTTCCAGAGTGGTCGTAGCAGCTTGCAATCCTACCAGCAATGAAGAAGTGTCCTTCTTTCTCCACATCCTCGCCAGCTTCTGCTGTCACCTGAGTTTTTTGATCTAAGCCATTCTGACTGGTGTGAAGTGGAATCTCAGGGCTGTTTTGATTTGTATTTCCCTGATGACTAAGGATATTGAACACTTCTTTAGGTGTTTCTTAATTCCTCAGCTGAGAATTCTTTGTTTAGCTCTGTACCCCATTTTTGATAGGGTTATCTGATTCTCTGTAGTCTAACTTCTTGAGTTCTTTGTACATATTGGATATTAGCCCTCTATTGGATGTGGGATTGGTAAAGATCTTTTCCCAATCTCTTAATTGTCATTTTGTCCTATTGACAGTGTCCTTTGCCTTACAGAAACTTTGCAATTATATAAGGTCCCATTTGTTTATTTTTGATCTTAGAGCATAAGCCATTGGTGTTCTGTTCAGGAAATTTTCCCCTGTGCCCATGTGCTTGAGGCTCTTCCCCACTATCTCTTCTATTATTTTCAGTGTATCAGTTTCAATGTATCCAGTAGGATATAATATTTACCTGAGGATCCAGCTCTACCACTCTCAGGCATATACACAAAAGATGCTCCGAAATATAACAAGGACACATGCTCCATTATGTTCATAGCAGCCTTATTTATTATGATTACCAGAAGCCAGAAAGAACCCAGATGTCTTTTAGCAGAGGAATGGTTACAGAAAATGTGGTACATTTACACAATGGAGTACTACTTAGCTATTAAAAACAATGAATTCATAAAATTCTTAGGCAAATAGATGGAACTAGAAAATATTACCCTCAGTGAGGTAATCCAGTCACAAAAGAACACACGTAGTATGCACTCACTGATAAGTGGGTATTAGCCCAAAAGCCTGGAATACCCAAGAAACAATTCATATGTAGCCTAAGAATAAAGAAGGTTAAAGTGTGGATGCTTCAGTCCTTAGAAGGAGGATCAAAATACTCACTGGAGGAAATAGAGACAAAGTGTGGAGCAGAGACTGAAGGAAAAGCCATCCAGAGACTGCCCCACCTAGGTATCCATCCCAGCTGCTGATACCAACCCCAAACCAAGAAGTACTTGCTGACAGGAGCCTGTTATAGCTGTTTCCTGAGAGATTCTGCCAGAGCCTGACAAATACAGAGGCAGATGCGCACAGCCAACCATTGGACTGAGCACAGGATCCCCAATGGAGAAGTTAGAGAAAGGACTGAAGGAGTTTGCAACCCCATAGGAAGAACAACAATATCAAACAACGAGACCCCCCAGAGCTCCCAGGGATTAAACCAAAGACCACACATGGAGGAACCCATGATTCCAGTATGTAGCAGAGGATGGCCTTGTTGGACATCAATGGGAGGAGAGGCCCTTGGTCCTATGAATGCTTGATGACCCAGTGTAGAGGAATGCCAGGGCGGGTAAGTGGGTGGGTGGGATGAGTATATGGGTATGTGGGGAGGGTGAGTGGGTGTGGGAACACCCTCATAGAACCAGGGTGAATGGGGATGGGATAGGGGGTTTCTGGAGGGGAAAACCAGGAAAGGGAATAAAATTTGAAATATAAATAAAGAAAATATCCAAGAAATAAAAAAGAATGAAGTAATCTATAAATGAAAAGGCTTTCTCTGGAGAATTTACAAAGTCCTACAAACAATGTAGCATGATTTACAAAAGATCTGAAGTTTACCAATTTAATTTGCAACCACATGAGAACATCAAAATGCAAGACAGGGTCTGGAGAGTTGCGTCAGAAGTTAAGAGCACTGGCTGCTCTCTCTGCCAGATCTGGCTCTAATTTCTAGCACCAGCACACAACTGTCTATAAATCCAGCCCCAGGGGATCCTGCACTCTTCTTCTGCCCTCTGGAAACAGGAGACATATTTGTGATACAGATATACATGCAGACAAAACACATACACAGAAAAATAAATGAATAATTTTAAATGAAAAAATTTTCTTCTTCCATCAAGGAAAACTTTCATTTGTTTAGTTGGAGTTCCAGGAAATAATAAAATAAAGTGTCCAAACAAATGAAGGGAGCTGACTACTACATAAACTTATAATTGCTTACAAGATTCAAGAAAAGGCATCAAAGTGAAGTCTAGAAGATCGTAGAAGACTTTTCAGACTTTTTGATGTTAAATTGATATATCTCGGCACTGGTACTGCGGAGAGACTCAGGAATGTGTAAGCAAAGACCAAGGAATGTGAGATCAGCAGAGAGCAAACCAAACAGGTTCTACTCCATCCTCTGGACAGCAGAGATGCTGGGGAGATTCTCAGTGCCTACTTGGGAAGATCTACATGCACATTTAGAAAGAGCTCTAAAAATAAGACTGGATTGTATCAGCTAAATTATGCCTGGTTGCTCTTCACAGAAGCCATAAAAAAGCAGCACGCATGCAAAGGTCAGCAAACAGGAGGTGGCAATAGTGACTCCATCTTCACCTCTTTTAGCATCTAGCAATTTCCGTATCTGTCATCCTTTAGGTGACTGGGCAAAATCCTTGTGCTCACATTCAGTTGGTCATTACTGGATGTCACTGACTACCCCCAATGGGACAGATGATGATTACAAAGTTACATGGAACATATAACAAAATCTATACATTGCTCTAAAGAGGAAAGGAATTCTTCAATAGTTAACTAGCTATTCATAACCCCACTACATGCTGATCAGAGGGGTCTGAAAGTAGCACCAAGGTTATGGTGGCAAATGCACAGAATTGAATTCCAGAAGCATTGAAATAGTTGGTAAGTGAATGTATTTTGCCTTTTTTAAAGAGGAAATTTCAAAAGAGTATGAGAAAAGGAATATTTGTTTATATTACGTAGCACAATGAACTTGCAGTGCTCAGAGAAGCACTACTGCCTATACCTCTTCCTTTTATAAATGTCAATGGAAAAGAAGAAAATAGGTGAGCACATTAAAAACCAGAATGAGGCATAACGGATGCATTTTCAGCAGAGGATGTGGAGTTGACAGTGATTGACGACAGCTCTCACCTCGGTGTGGATCACCTTTGTAAGATGCACTCACTTTTGTGAGGAGTGTGACAAAACTCCAAAGGATGGACCTGAGAAAAGATGCAGAGAAGAGACATTAGAGATGAAGTAAAAGACTTAAGGACCATGTGATAAAGATTTATGTATTAAATCTATGCACTAAACCACGGGAGAGATATCATGATCTGTAACCTATAGATGAGAATATTAAAGTTGTTGATAACTGACTCACTGGCAGGGTTGACATACCTACTGGTAGAAGTAGAAGGAACTGGAATTTTCTGTCTCCAGAGCTCGAAGTTCCACCAACACTACTTTTTAGACCTATAAAAATTTCTATGTGATTTCACAGTATTGGGTTTTGTTTTGTTTTGTTGTTTTTTGTTTGTTTGGTTTTGTTTTGTTGGGTTTTTTTTTTTTTTTTTAGTTTTGGTTTGTTTATGTGTGAAATGTGATCTAGAAATAGATTTCCTCCCAAGTGCATATTTGAAAACTTTCAGTCAGAATCACCATCAGACTAAAGCTCAGTGTGGCTTCTGTGTAAAGGGGTTGATGAGATGTGGAGAGCCGCCAGCAGTCGCTGCAGGCATCCAGATTGGAAAGCAGAGGGTGTCCTTAGACCTCTGAAGTCTATTTATTCCGGGCCAGAGATGAGGAACTTGACATTATAAACCAGACCATTCACTTACAAAAACTAAAAAGCATTTTGGTTTAATCATGAAGACTTTTAGAATAATTTGAGCAATCATCTCAGCCCATACCAATGCTTCCAGGATTAATGAGTCTACATTCTGTGGCCATGACCAACTGCCTGCATATTGAAGGAGCTCATCTCACTTCAGCTGGGGAATTCAGAATCACATCTGAGTTGTTTGAACAAGTAATTTACCTGAGCTATTCCCAAAGCCCTTTCCTCTGCAGATAAAAAGTTAGGTTAGATTTTTCTAGGATATGATGTAGTTGCTTTTTCTTTTCAGGTCTCTTTTTCTTTTCTTTCTCCTTTTTTTTTAAATTCACTTTACATCCCAATCACAACCCTCCCTCCTGTCTTCCCAATCCTTTCCCACCCCCACTGCTCCCTCCTCTTCTCAGAGAAGGGAGCCGCCCCCTGGGTATGACCCCACACTAGGACATCTAGTCCCAGAAGGACTAGGCATACATATCCTTTCCCACTGAGGCCCAAGCAGGCAATCCAGGTAGGGGTAAGAGGATCCAACGACAGGGAACAGAGATTGAGACAGCCCACCAGAGGACCCACATGAAGAACAAGCTGCACATCTGCTACAAATGTCTACGGGGTCTAGGTCCAACTCCTGCATGCTCTCTGGTTGGTGGCACGGGCTCCATGAGCCCTCACAGTCCAAAGTTATTTGACTCTGTAGATCTTTTTCTGACATCCTTACCCCCCCCAACTTGCTCACTTCTATCCTCGACTCTTTCGTAAGGCTCGCTGATAGCCTCCTGATATTTGGCTTTTTGTCTCTGTATCTGCCTCCATGTGCTGCTGGATGAAGCCTCTCAGGAGACAGTTATGCTAGATTCCTGTCTGCAAGCATCTCAGAGTACAATTAATAGTGTTAGAGGTTACCTTTCTCCCATACCATGGGTCCCAAGTTGGGCCAATCATTGATTGACTGTTCCCTCAGTATCTGTCCCACTTTTATCCCTGCACAACTTGTAGGCAAGAAAAACTTTAGGTTGAAGACTTTGTGAGTGGATTAATTTCTCCCTCTCTCCCCTGAAAGTCCTACCTAGAAAGAGAAGCTGGATACTTCAGTCTCTAAACCCCATCTGGTAGGAATCTCAGCTAGGGTCAACCACTTAGACTTCTTCTCCCATCCCAGATCTTCAAGTCATCCAACCAGTAACAACCAATAAGGCTACTGTAGCACCCCCTGGTGTCTTAAGACTCCTACCATCCAGGGAAGAATTATATCCCATCACCGAGTTTTGCCAACCATGCCTTTGTCCCCAGCTCACAAGCTTACTGACCTTATTAAAAACCTCAAGTATTTGTGATGTTTGTTTGACCTGGCATGTTTCATAATGTCAGCCTAGATAAATAAACAAAAGTTTGTATTCGTTCAATACAAATAAGACTTCTACACATAAATACAGCCAAAAGGCATACTGTGAAGGCCTTCTTGATGAATGAAACTGAACATGATAATGTGGGTTTGGAATAAGTCAAAGACCATGTTAGAACAAGACAGGGTTACCAGAAATAGGCAAAATAAAATGTTTTTTTAAAAAAATTGAACGAGGAACAAAGAATAAGCCAGAAACACAGGGATACAAGCTATACTGAGTGTAGAATCCCATGGAGCCAGCACCTTATTTCGATCTTCTCCCCACATCTTCATCTTCAGCCCCCTATATACTTGGCACATGTTTAATGTCAACTACCAACAGTGATTTAATAAATGCTTTACTTATATGTATGTATATATATACAACCAGTTGTGATCTTAGCTTTCTATTGTAGGCTATATAGAACCATCAATCCATTTGAATTTATTTATTATTATCTTTAAAAGAAGGAATTATGTATATATATACAATTGAATTTAATCATTTTAAACTGTATTAAATATTAATATTTTCCTGTGTCTTAGTTTCAGAAAACAAAAACAATAATTTGACCTTACATCTGCAGGGAGAGATAAAGTACTAACACTGTTTTTGTTTTAAATTCTCAATATAGAGCTTTTTAAAAATTGAATGAGAAATTAGATTCCTCATCTCACAATATATTTTCTTATAATAAGCATATGCTCTTCAGGGTACTCAGATACACATCCTCTCTAGGCTCTCTGTTAACAATGTCATTCACTTTTAATAATCTAATGCATTTTGGAATGGAGAGTATGCTCTCTGTGCCCTGACCTATATAGCCTATCAACCTAGAAGTGAATTCCCCCTCCCAACTAAATCACATTTGAGGAATTTCTATGATATCTTTTGAGAGACATCTGATTCAATAAATATTTCATTAAAAACTAAACTTGTAATGAATTATTATTTTGTGTTCATTAATTACAAACTCCCCCTTTCATTAGTCAAGATTACCTATACCTGAATCTCAGCCTATCTTCAATTACCAATCATATGTAGTATACACAGTCTAATATAATTTGTCACAAACTTAAATACATATACATATATGTATGTATACACATATGAAAGGATACACATTTTTCTTAGAAAGGAAGTTGGCATTATAGTAAGGCTTAGTACTTAATTCATCTGAAACATCTACTACTTAAAGATTTAAATTATTGCAAAATGTTCTCTATTATATTATCTAGAGTTGGAAATTAGTTAATAAGTTGGATTATTGAGACATGAAATGTGGAGCATTTTCTAAGTAATGGCTATAATATCATAAAAATAAGAAGATATAAATCAAGTCAACATCATCATAGATCCAAATCAGCAAAAGAGTCCAACAATCCACATGACAGGTCTGACTTACATGAAGTTCAGTTCTAGACTGCAGTTAACTATTTAAAGAAAATGTCTAAGGACTTATTTCTATGACTGTTGAATTCTGAGACAAGCAGCATAACAAGGGATAATCAAACAAGCCTCCTGATGTCCTGTTCCCAGACACATGTTTCTAGACAACTCTGGGGTCAAAACTGTTGTGCATCTCCAAACATTGGATCTCTGGGTAGGACTGTGAACCCAATCCAGAGTTGCAGAGTCCTTCCAGAGGTGAAGGTGCTGACCTGTGACGCCATGTAGGTGTTGGAGAAGATTCATTCATTTCATTTTTCACTCAAAAAATAAATAAAATCTAGCCCCCAGCTTTATTGCTGTGTAGCTGTTTCACAAACACATTTTACCAGAGTTCCACAATAACTCTGTGAAAGATATATTATTACTCCTGCTTGATAGGTGTTGAATTCACAGCCCAAAAGTATCAAATAGTTTGTCAAATACTACAAAGCTAGAGAAATGTAGAATGGACAAAAACTCAAGTTAATCAAAGCTAAGGTCTCTTTCTTGAACAGAGTCTGGAATGTTGTCAATCCAAATAAACTTCCACAACTATCAAAATGCGATAGTCTACAGATAGAAGCTTTAAACCCCAGCTTGAGTATAAAGAATATATACCTCCAGGTAGACAGGTTAAAACATGAGTTTGATGATTTCAGACTGAAAACATTAAAGGAATTTAATGAGAGTTAAAGTAGGGATGAGGCTGCAGCTCAGTTGGTAGACTGTTGACCGAGTATGTACAAACCCTGGGTTTGATCACCAGCATTGCACGGCACTGACTTTTGCGGCTGTCTTAGCTGCTCTTCTAGTTCTGTATGAAGAGACTCCATGACCAAGGCAGCTTATAGAAGAGAGCATTTACGTGGGAGGTTGCTTAAAGTTTCAGAGTTCATGATGGGAAACAGACAGGCATGGCACTAGAACAGTAGCTGAGAGAACACATCTGAGTAGGCAATGTTGCAGAAAATTCCTGTGTATGGGTGTGTGTGTGCATGTGTTGTGTGTGTATGTGTGTGTGTGTGTGTGTGTGTGTGTCTGTGTGTGTGTGTGTGTGTGTGTGTGTGTGTGTGTGAGAGAGAGAGAGAGAGAGAGAGAGAGAGAGAGAGAGAGAGAGAGCCTGAGCCTGAGCCTAGGAGCCTGGCCCTGGCCTTTAAATCTCAAAGACAACCTCCAGTGACACACCTCCTCTAACAAGGACACACCTCCCAATTCTTTCAAACGGTTCCACCAAAAGTGGAAGAGGGGCAAGCATTTAAACATATAAACCTAAGGGAGTCATTCTCATGGAAACCACAAAAGTGGCATGCATCTATAATCCTACAACTTAAAAGTTGGGTCCAGGAAGATCAGAAGTTAAAGTTTATTCTCAGATACATATTTAGAACAGCCCAACATGTTAAGAGAAGGGAGGGAGAAAAGATAGAAGAATGGATGGAAGGAGAGGAAAGAAAGAAAAGAGAAAAAGAAGGAAAGAAGGAAAGGAAAGAAGAGACATCCCTTCCTATATCCCCATTGTTTCTATAGAATTAACAACCCCCATAACACACACACACACACACACACACACACACACACACACCACATTATAAAAAACAGGGTTGAAAACATCACTTTTCCAAAGGTTAATTTTCAACCTATGTATAGTGATACAGAAAAGAACATGAAAATCTGTTGAACAGCTCTGCTGGAGAAAGAAAATAATGCCTTTCTTTTAGAAAGCTGGTTTGGAAGTTCTAGCCAGGTAGTAGAGCTAAGAGCATAACCTTGAACAATCTTGGTACTCTACAGGGAAAGTCCCCCTGGAAGGAGCATGATTCCAGAAGGACACACATGTAGCAGAGGTACTGGAAGGGGATGGGACACCCACCTATGCCAGTGAATCAATCCTGTTGATCAATGGGGTGACAGAATTCACAATCAGATTGCATTCGAATTCAGTGCTTTGATTTTTAAAATTGTGATGATGGATTGATGCTCATAGGTGATAGGAAGACAAATACTACTCCAAGACTAATTTCCAAGCCAAGAAAAGAGGCTATTATTTACGATTTTGAAAGACTAATGCCAAATACTATACATGTTCGCAGAATAAAATTAAAATCTTTAGTGTCCAGGATGCCATTTTAATCAAATAGAACACCAAGTTGTCATAAGTTAAACCCATATTTTGCATAAATTCAGCAAATAGAACTT
>JADRCD010192842.1:0-11268 GCA_019843815.1 Montemys delectorum | reverse complement strand
AAGGAAGGAAGGAAGGAAGGAAGGAAGGAAAGAAAGAGAAACAATATTAAAAATTGAGAAGTGTAAAATGTATAAATGTAAAATGTATAAATGTATAAAGTGTAAAATGTAAATGTATAATGTCAGATACTCGAAATGTTAGCAATGACTGTACCTTTGTACTCCAGTAGCACACAGTGCTTATATACACGACAAAGCTATTCTGTATAGAAGGTACAGTTGATGATTTCTTTTCAGAATTCACAGTCATGGATGATCTAATGGACTTCAACCTTTTGGTTTCTTGAGGTAAAATAGTTTTAGATAACACAGTCATAATCTCATCAAGAAAGGACCACACACAAACAAAGCTGCTGTTTACCTTATTGAATCCCTTTCTATGTTGTATATCTCTTCCTGATATAATTGTTCTCCCATTCAGCACAGGGTTTTTCTAGGTTACACAAGAGCTACAGTTTCAGAATGTTTCCCGTGTCATCACCTTTTTTTCAGATTTCTTTTTCTGCTAAGGTAATATTATCTGACTGCATTTGACAGTGAAAAGTTAGGTGAAGAATTTCAAGTGAGTTTGCAGACAAAAGGCCATGCGCATGAAGCATCTTGCTGGGAAAACAGGTGACATAAACTTACATGCCATGAATGAGACACTCTTGTACCATGGAGCCAGAAGGGTACCTAATCAATCACAGTGACTTTTAGTATGACCTTTGTATAAACAAGTTTGCATTTGTGTCCCTGTTACCTAATGGTCTGTGGTCTTATAGAAGCACAGGAAATATTCAACTTCCTTATAACAAATTATAACAAACAGATGAGTGTAATTTAAAGAAAGGAATGCAGTATTTAATATATGAATTATTTGGTGTCCAGACTCAATTTTTTGTGGGAAGTTTATACAATAGTAACTTCACATTTGGCTAATGAAGAACAGTAGTTCTTTTAAAAGAATAGTGGTTTATTGAATGTATTGTTAAAACAATACATTTGGAAACAAAGACAGTCCTCAACCTAATTCCTCTCTATGAAAATGAGTACAGAATTTAATATAAAATTATCAGTTTTTAACTATGTGTCTGCCGTGTACTTTCACAGTAATCATGTATAAAGATCCTGAAGTTTCAGGGGCACATAATTCATACTTATATTTTCACCATGGACCATTAACTACCTAGACAGCCATGGCAGTAAGAGGTGGCTTTGATAACTAGGCTGGGGTCCTTCCTACAGCTATAACCTGTTGCAAAGTTAGTAGCAGATGAAAAACTGAGATGGTCTCAGTTGGCTTTGCTGCTCTCTATGCTAAGAAACATTGTTTTCCCAGTAAGAGCTTTCATAGAAGCCAGACTCCTTAACTTAGTGAGCTACAAGTTCAATGACAGCCCTTGTTTCCAATAAGAAAGTGGACTGGTGAAGTCATCAACATTGCCTTCTTAACTCCATGCCCATGTATCCATACATACATGAACACATACTGTGAGCATACAACATGAACATATGTGTGTATATCAAATTAATTTGTGTATTTTTAATATCTTCTTATCCACCGCAATAATTAAGGTATTATACACTGTTGTGTGTTGAATAAGACATGAAATGATCACCTTGTGAGGAAGCTGATACTAAAAACATATAGAGTCAAGATATGCTATTAGAGAAAGAAATTTACTAAAGGAACTATGCGATATTTGCATATGCTAAGGGATGCTTGTTGGAAGTTAACTGCACTAATGATGGGCCTAGAGCTTTTTAGTTCAGGGAGAGTAAATTTGGGCTAAGCTATAAAGAAGGAAAAGGGATTTTAAGCATTCCAGAGCGGTGGGAACTTAACCTGTCCCTTTCTAATTAGCAAATTCAGATAACATAGAGCACATGTTAAATACAAACATTAATAAGAATATTTGTTGTAGACGAAGTATAGTCTTTATTAAATAAATAACTTTAAAACATAGCCAAAGCTAATCACACACACACACATACACACACACACACACACACAGAGATATTCTGCCACGTGGGAACACTTCCTATGTTTCTTTTTCCAGATGACTACAGCATTCCAATACATCTGTCTTTTCAGAGAGACAACAGTTGCAGACATGTGATTTAGGAAACTCCAAGACTCTTCAAGCAATGTTATGGAACTGTTGGCAAAGGCATTCCTCATGCACAGAGCACAGAGGAGTTTCATGGTTTGGCTACTTTCTGGACATATTGTAGTAGAGACGATAGAATGATCTTATCACTAAGTTGACTTTAAGGCTTTTATGCTCACATCAAATGACTCTTAAAACAGTTTTGCTCACTGGCTGATTTTGGATCACAAACTTGTAAGTAACCATGACTTTTTTGTTTGGTTTGTTTGTTTGTTTGTTTGTTTGTTTGTTTTTCAAGACAGGGTTTCTCTGTATAGCCCTGGATGTCCTGTAACTCACTCTGTAGACCAGATTGGACTTGAACTCAGAAATCTGCCAGCCTCTGCCTCCCAAGTGCTGGGATTAAAGCCATGTGCTACCACTGCCCAGCAGTAACCATGACTTATGTTTCAACACGAATTCCTGAAAAGAAAATGAGGTCATCAAATTTTTTTTAAAAAAAAGGAATTGAAAAGAAACCAGAACATTAAATACAAGCATTTAAAATTTATTAAAGAGAAAAATAGCAAAAGAACCAGATAAAGACAAAAGGAATGACCAGTAGATTGTTAACTTTCACTTGTAACATGGCCGTCTGAACTACCTTTGGCCTAAATGGTTCACTTTTAAAATAGGATATGGAAGTAAAGAAAAAGCCTACTCCTAATAGTATCCATAGCTAGAGACAAATTGAAGAAGGATAAATTTAGATCAAATCTCATTGTGGATTGGATTGTTCAGAATGTTTCAGATGGAATGTTTTCTACTACTGATGTCGATTTTTATGTTCTCATTTCTGTGAATATTGTGTGGGGGCTGGTGTAGAACATTCCCCTGTCACATTTTGATTGACTGATTTACTAAATTATATACTTTAGTTGTATTTCATCTTGTCTTCAAGAATGTCCTATTTCTGTTCTAGGATCCAATTCAAGATCCCATGTTGTATTAACTTGTCATGTCACTTTGATCTCAGATACAGAGCAAACTCCAAATCTCTCAGGTTTAAGGACCTTGATGCTTTCAGAGAGTACCTGTTCATTATTTTTAAAAATATCTTTGAATTAGAACTTTTGTGTAGCCTGTTCATAACTATATTCAACTTATAGATTTGGGAAAAGAATGACACAGAAATGATGCTGTGTCTTCCTCAATATATCACTTCAAGATGCATATGGTGTCAGTTTATTTTATTGCTGGATCACAAGATAAACTAGTTCTTCAACATCCTGCAGCTATAAAACTAAATCATCCCTTCCAGAATCAGTAAATAATAGCAAACAGACATCAATGTGCTGTCCTTGTGTGGTGTAAGCCCTGATACTATGTTCCATACTGAGCACTGCCTAGGTAAATGTAGTAAAGAGCCTAGGGCAGCAATGGTATGCAACTACCAACTGGGCGACTGAAAATATTCAAAATTTCCTATCTTGAATTCAATAGAATTATACCATTTCTCTTCTCCCTTTTCTGCATCAAACTTCTCTTCCAAATTCATACTCTCCTTTTCTTTTGTTTACATATTCACCAGAAGTAAATAAGTATTCATCTTAGTAATATCCACTCTAACAATTTGTGTGTTTGTGTGTATGTGTGTACATCTGTATGTGTGTACATCTGTATGTGTAAATGTGCGTGAGTGTCTGTATGTGTATATATGTGTGTATGTGTGTGTGTGTGTGTGTGTGTGTGTGTGTGTGTTAGCCATTCTGTCTTGGGTAAAATGAAATCTCAACATAGTTTTAATTTGCATTTCCCTGATGGCTACAGATGTTGAACAGTTTTAAAAATATTTTTTAGCCTTTTGTATTTTATCTTTCAAAACCTCTGTCTAGTAACATGCCCCAGGTTTTTAATCAGGCTGTCTGTTTTCTTAAATTCCAACAAACTATTTCCATAGGTAAACAATCTCTGATCATTGTAGGGAAGTTCATTATTTTCCACTCCTTCATGGTTATCTGTCACAAATCCCTGACCTCTCATGATTTTTTTTGCACCAATCCCTCCATTTTTGTGTCAAAGGAACATTTAATCTATGTCTTGAGGTGTATTTTTATTTTAATACCATCAGTGAAATTATTTTAAGGATCAGTTCTTTCTCAGATGACTTTAGAAAAATGTGGATTTCAGTTCATCCATTCACAAAACACTTGATTTCCAAATATTTTCTGAGATACTGTATTAGGATTACAATATCTGTTTTTAGAAGAAAAAATTAACATATAATATACAGTAAAAACTAGATCATTCAGATAAGCTAAACTTCTGTTCTTATAAGTGGAGAAAGCCCTTAGCTAGTCAGACCTTTTCCCCCTGAGGCTGCAGGCACATCATCTACTCAGGCCACAGTGATAGATTTCAGATCCTAGCAATTATGTACAACTACTCAAAACAACCAGTGCATCATTTCATAGAATTCAGGGTCCATTCCCTGCATTTGATGCTGAGCAGTTTGACATGTGGCCCACGTTTACTCCAGGAAGAACTACAATGAGACTCTTCACTGGGAACAGTGTGTCCTCTGCCATATTAATTTCTCAGCCTTGTATCTGTTTTTCTATCACTACCCCTTTGTTTAATTTGAGGAAAGATTCCTTCATACAGCAATAGTGTTATGTTAAGCGAAGACTAATTAGTATTTTTTTCATACAAATTGGAACAGGATGAAAATTATGGCACATGAAACTCTAAAATGAATTCCACATAACCAACTTCCGGGCCATTCAGTTCTGTTTAATATGTAATGCTTTGTTTGAAGGAGGTTGCACATATGAAGAGATGTTCCTTCTAAGAATGCACTATATGATAGAAGAGATTATTTCAGATTTAATTAAGGCCTTTAAACATTTAGCTTTGACTTATTTGACTGAATTTACCTATCTGCCTATGTCATTGTAACATGTTAAAGTATCTGAGAGATCTTCCTGCTGGACAGGTATCCTATGAAGAATGGTCACACATTGATGTAATAGCTAAGGATGCTTTGAATTCAATGAGGTGAATTCTGACAATTACTATTCAACATAGAAGGGAATTCTGAGCTACAAGTAAATTATAGATATTGACTGAGAGATGTGAGGCAGAAAATTCCATGCTCTGAGTTCTAAGGCACATAAATTGGAGACACTCTATGCCACTAAGTCTATGAAAATTTCTTATGTACTCGTAGGAAATGGATTTAAATATTTGATTTGTAGCTATTGGTTTTATCTTATATTACTTTTTCATAGGTATCTTATTATTTTCCTTTTCTCTGAAAGCAATGGTAAAGTGTTTCTTTAATGTTTATTTTATATCAGTAGCTGAATATGTTCCAGTTCTGATCTATTCATAGTGTTTGATCATCTACTTGAGACAAGCGGCACAAACAAATTGATTCCTAGTCCTTCAGTTTTTACAGCCTGGTAAAGAAATTGGCATGAAAATGTTTACAGTAGTAGTTTGTTGTTTTATTAGTCTTTGTTGTTGTTGTTGTTGTCATCGTCATTGTTTTTCCCCACCCCCACCCTGATTGAGTCTGTCTTCTGACTTAACACTAAGTCACTTAGTACCCAAAATACAGTATCAACACTCCCACTTCCTTACTTTTCACACTACTCTAAGTATAAAGGGAGCTTTTTGTTCACTCCTTTCTCTAATCTGGTAATGAGTTTTTCCTAGTGACCCTCCCCACAGGCCTCTCACTCTCTTCAGACTTTAGCCAATTCCTTTGTCTGTTACTTCATCTCTCTGAGAGTTCAGGAAAAATTATAAAGATTCTCTATACCTGCTTTCACACTACAAGCTTCAGAGCAGTGCTTTTTCCTGTTAACCTTAGTAATTTATGTTCTTTGGAAGTAACTACATTGGTTCATGGCCTCAAAATTCAAGGATCAGTTTAAAGAGAATAGTAAGGTCTAAGGCAGGCTCAGTCTTCCTTCTAAGTCACTTTCTGTTTTCTAAAATTCTTCCAGGAAATTCCTATTAGCTAATTATTGTGTAACCGGATACTGAGTCTTCTGCATGTTATTCAAACTTCGGCCTGGGTAATAAACAGTAAACTCGTTATCAAGTACCACTGTAAAGACTACGGCTGGCGCACCTCCATGATCTGGTACTTACCACTCACATTTAATCTTGATGAGCGTGGAACTGGGTTGGAAGCAGTGCAATTTCCTCTGGCTGCCTATTTGGGAATACAGATTTTCGTGTGTGTGATCCAGTTGCTTGTAACATTGAATCCTTTATCTTCTGTTCAATATTCACCTCATGTGGCACCTTTCACAAAAAAAAAAAAAAAAAAAAAAAAGGCAGTCAAACAGCACAGCTGGAGTTAATAAACTGAAGGAGGATGCCCATTACCAGTTACAGACATTTCTGTTGTTTGAGGTTTTCAGTATTTCATTATCTCTGCATCAGCACCAGTGCTCTCACAGCTGAGAAGCCATCAAAGTAACTCAGCTTGAAATGATAAATGAAAGGACTAGAACAACCACAGCACTGAACATTGGATTCTTTGGATTTTTTTTTCCCTTTGCAAGGACATGGCTGTTTATTTGTACAGATTCATTGTTGCCAGTCACATTCCAGCAGGCAAAATATCCACTTGATTATGATAGACGGAATATGTTTCATCATTCCTCCTCATTAAAAGCAAGATGTATGAAGTTTTTGGTGAGTAGAGCTGTGGACAATTGGAATTTACCAAGTAAAATGTATAATAGAAAAAAAGCACTACAATACTGCAAGAGCACATACTATGCACACACTTGCATGTGTACATGATGTGTGCTTATATTGTGCATGTGTGTGTGTGTGTGTATGTGTGCGTATGTGTGAGTGAATAATACTTTTAAGTGTACATATGTGTGTGAGTGTGCAATACTTTAAGCAAGTGTGTGTGTATATGTGTGCATGGTGATGAATAATTCTTTAAGTGTACATGTGTGTGAGTGCACAATACTTTAGGCAAGCATACGTGTGCCTCTGTGTGGGTGTATGTTTCTTTATGTGTCTGCAGTTTTATGGAAGTTGTTCTATTTGGGCTCTCTTAGTAGCTCAAATGTCGTTAAATTCATTCTCTGTTCCTTTGATTATCATACCACCGCACCAGATGCTAAGTCACCCATAATATCTGCACTTTAATCAGAAATCTAGTTAATTCTATACATGTTTTTATAATCACCCATTCACATAAGTATCCAACCATTTCTTTCGCATGATTGTGCACACCTAATAAGAATTGTATGCCAGCACAATCTACTTGTCTACCTGTTCGTAAGTGACTTCTACACAACTGAGAAGGGCTAATGTCCACTGAATACCTGTGAGCTCAAGTGCCTCCTCCTTGGTGTTCAAATAATCTGAAACTATATCCTGAGCCACGTTAGCTTCCTTTAATCCTAAACGAGTGAGTCTTCCACTTAGTGCTTTCCTCTACATCCTAAACAGATATCTGAACTGCAGCTTGCTCTCTAGTTCCCTGAAAAGATGAAAATACCTTCTGAAACTTCATTTCAGTGTTCACCACCTGCCTACGTCTCTTCAGACACCCACTCTCAGATGTTATTGGGAGAGAAATGCTCAGTTGACACTCACTATCGAGAAACTCCTTTAGGAGCTAGGGGAACCCTGTGGAAGAGGAGGAGGAACTTTTTAGGAGTCAGCGGAGATGGAGGATACCAAGGGAACATGGCCCCCTAAATCAACTAAGCAAGGGTTCGTATGGGCTCACAGAGGCTGAAGCAGCCAGCACTGGGCCTGCGTGGGTCTGCACCAGGTCCTCAGCGTATACCTTATGGTTTTTTATCCTGGTGTTTTTGCATAGAGTCCTAATGGTGGAAGTGGTTGTGTCTCTGAATCTTTTGTCTGATCTGGGGACTCTTTTCCTCCTATTGGGTTGTGTTGCACAGCCTCTGTATGAGAGCTTTTGATTTGTCTTATTGCATCTTGCTTAGGTTTGCTTGTTTGTCATAACTTGGAGGCCTGCCCTTTTCTGAAGGGAAATCTAAGAGGGTGGATCTGGGGGAGAAGGGACTGGAGGAGTCTCGGGAGGCGAAATTAGTCAGGATGTATGGTATGATAGAAAGTTTTATTTTCAATTAAGAGAGAGGGTGCTCATAGGAAAGCAAAGCCTCTTTCACACTGTCATTTTTTCTATTCTCATAATTCTATAAAATGGTATAACATTAATAATAACATTTTTTACATCAATTCATGAGTAAAGAAGCTTGTCTCATTTTACCTTTTTAAAAATACCATGAAAACTAATTTTTGCGGGCACATTTCGCCTCCATTTTCTACTGGAGACATTGTAAAGTTGTTCCCTTTATCTTGTTCCCTCACAATAAAAAATGTCATACTGGGAAATGAGAATGCATTCAAAGTTAGCTTTCCCAATGTGGACCAAATGAGTTCCAATGTTAAGCCAAATACTTTTTGGAGTAAATCTGTAAGAATCCTAGGACAGTATCAAATACAAAGTAGGTCACTTTCTCTTTGAAATTCGAACTGATTGCCTCTCTTCAGTAGAATAGATGCAGAGCTTCCAAAGTAACTACTCCTGAAGGACAGACAGAGTCACATGTCATGGTTCTCACTTCAAAATCTATTCATCCCTTGGCAGTAAATTATTATACTTTAAGAAAAATAATTTGATCTACTCCATTCTCAAGTAAAATTCCCTATATATCCAGCTATATAATTAGGAAAATAAGTAAATTATCTTATTCATGCCAGCTTTGCAACATTACTTGATACTTTCTAAATATTTCAGACTATTGATATTAAAGGCAAAACATTACACATCATATTTTTCTTCCCACAAATTAAATTACTGTAGAAGAGATTGAGATATCTCCATAGTTCCAATGTTGAATTCAGCAGTGTCCTGCAGATTTCTGTCATGTTTCTATTTGCTGTTTCCCTTGCATTTAGTATGTTATGAATTTTCACCATGTACAAGATTAGCCTTTTTTAATGCTAATGGTTGCCAATTTTTTTCTGAAGTCTCATCACCCATAATTCTGAAGTAATAGTCACTCTTTAGAAAATACAAACCCCTTTGATTAGTGGAGGTTATCCTTCTATTGTATCTTACAGCAGACACCTGCCACCTGCCTTTATTTGCAAATAACTCAAATGTCTATGGAATTTCATCTTAAAGAGAAAAGTCACACTTTTAGACATTTCCACTCTTGAATAAAATCAATCAAGTTAAACACAATCGCACCCAAATTCTGCACGTTAGGAACAATAATTTTTTTTTGATTTTTGGTTTTTGGTTTTTGGTTTTTGGGGATTTTGTTGTTGTTGTTGTTATTGTTTTGTTGTTTGTTTGTTTGTTTTGTTTTAAGCAGTTACTGTAGTGCAGTGTTTTACAGAGGTTATTCAAACCAGGCTAATTGCAGTAAAGTGGTTAGTGGTTTTAGATTCTACAATATTTTGAAAATTGAATTCTTAGCATATTCTGATGAATTGGCAGAGATGTGAAGAAAACAGAACAGCCAAGGATGCTTGACTTAAAGGTTTTAGTCTAAGAAACAGGAAAAAAATAGGACAATCTTCTTTGAGCTAAAGAAAGCATAGAAGAAAAAAACATGAAGGGGAAATTGAAAGTTTAGAGGTAAATATGCTGAGTGTTCAATGTGCTGGGATACTAAATGGAGTTATGTACATGGCTATTGTATAAACAGTTCAGAGCTTAAAGTAGAAATCTAGTGTATAAATATGAATGTCAGGGGCTGAGCAAAGTGATAATACATAAAAGGGATTAAACAGAACAGGAAGGTATACACATCTGACTCCCACATTGCACAAATTTCATGTAGGTATGGGAAAAAAGAAGCACAGAAAGTTCTGATCTGTCAAGGGAAACTAAGCAAATATACTTTCCAGACTGAGAGACTAGAAACAACTGCTAGGAGCAAGAAGTAATCAATTATGTCAAGTGGATATATAAATAATGTAATGACATATTGATCTGTTGACTTTTGCAACGTGGAGATTTTTGATGAACCAGAATATGTGAGGAACATCAAAAGATTTTTGTGTTCTAGTGTTCAGTCGAAATAACTTTGGTGTAAATTTACAAGAGAGTAGTAAGAAATGAGACAATCAATGAGAGAAAGAGTACATTTGAGAACTTTTCATTCGATAGTGTAGGTGATATGGATCAAAAGAAGTTTATTTGTACTGCCCATCATGATCACCATCCCCACCACCACCACCATTATCATCATCATCATCATCATCATCATCTTCATCATCATTTGTGTTTGTGCCCAAGTTTATGATGTAGAAAATTTGTGTCACAGTCTGCATGTGGAAAATACATTTCATGTTATGGAGTCAGTTCCCTTCTCCCACTTGTAAGTGGATTCCAATGCTTGAACTCAGACCACTGAATTGGCCAGGCAAACATTATTACCTGCTAAACCGTCAGCACTGATTTTGTTATTTTAAAATGGTGAACTAAAATAAACTTGTACATTTATGGAATAACACAAAGAAGAGGACTATAAACAAAGACAAAAGAGAATGTATAGATTTATGAGAATCTATAAATACTGTTACAGCATGTTTCCTGTATGCACTACATCAGTTTTGGAGCCATCTGTATTCTGTATAGACAAAGGAGCCCTGAAACCTGGTGAATAGGTGCTGCCATGGAGTTTTAAGAAGGATTTCCTTTCCACTTAAATACAATTCCTCAGGTACTTGAATACAGATTTACTCAGAAGAGAACAGTGAAATGTAGAGCATACTGAGTCCATGATGGTTTGGAGAATCACAGGCTATTCCAATGAGGGACAATCAACATTTTTGACAAACTGGGGCTGCTTTGGGGCCTTAAAGAAACAACCCCCATGTAGCTTGTGTGTTTTCTGTGAATACCTTCCTAGAATGCCTGATTCTTCTAGAGATTCTGTGAGTTCCCCTATTTCTTTTGTTATTCTGCTCAAATGAATGAGAGAATCTTATTTTGATCTCTCTCCTTTATTCTTTGAGTTATGGTTTTTTTTATTTGAAACACAAGATGGTTTGAGCAAGAAGGTCTCATGTAGGCTCAGATGTTGGAATACTTAACTTCTCACTTTGTGGCACTGTTTTAGGAAGTTTATGGCATATCACTTTACTGGAGAAAGTATGACACATG
>JADRCD010192836.1:0-11923 GCA_019843815.1 Montemys delectorum | reverse complement strand
GAGATTCTCTCTTCTATCTCTTGTATTCTGTTGGTGATGTTTGCATCTATGTTTCCTGACTTCTTTCCTAAGTTTTCTAACTCCAGATTGGTCTCTCGTTGTGATTTCTTTATTGTTTCTACTTCCATTTTTAGGTCCTGGATGGTTTTACTCAATTCCTTCGCCTGTTTGTTTGTACTTTCCTGTAATTCCATAAGGGATTTTTGTGCTTCCTCTTTAAGGGCTTCTACTTATTTACTCATGATCTTCTGTCTTTCTTTAAGGGATTTTTTTGTTTCCTCTTTAAGGGCTTGTACCTTTTAACCTGTGTTCTCCTGTATTACTTTAAGGGAGTTATTCATGTTCTTCTTAAATTCCTCTAATACTATCGTGAGATATGAGTTTAGATCCAAATCTTGCTTTTCCCATGTTATGGGATATCCAAGACCTGCTGTAGTGGTAGTACTAGGTTCTGATGAAGCCAAGTAGTCTTGGTTTCAGTTGGTAACATTCTTGCGTTTGCCTTTCATCATCTGTTGATCTCTGGTGTTAGATGTTCTTGCTGCCTCTGACTAGAGCTTGTTCCTCCTGTGGGTCTATAAGCCTGTGTTAGCATTTCTGGGAGATCAGCTGGTCTCTGGTAAAACCATAGCATAGATGGTTATGAATCAGTTGTCTGTCCTGGGTTCTGGGGACACAGCACACCCTAAGGACAGGATCTCTACTTCCGGGAAAGGTACAGAGAGGGCTGTAGATCTGTTGTCCCTCCTAGGTGTGGTCTGAGGTAGATAGGAGCCTGACCAGGCTGCCCTGCCACTTGCCTTAGAAAGTCACTGAGTCCCTGGGTTTGAGCACACCCTAAAGTCAAGCTCTCCCCTTGCAAGGAAGTGTCAGAGAGAGCTGTGGATTCATCGCCGTCACTCCTATGTGTAGACAGAGGTAGAGAGCCAGCATCCTGATCTTATGGATGTATTTTCTTAATTGAAGTTCCCTCCCCTCAAATAACTGTAGCTTGTGTCCAGTCAGCATAAAGCTAACCAGCACACCAAGTTTAGGGAATGAGTGCTACTAAGAACAACATTTGCTGTAGATTTGGGTTACATTTTGTCAGGTTGAAGATATCAGGAAGGCACTGCTGCCAGCTTTTTCATGTACACCCCTAACTCTAATAAACCTTAGGGAGTTCTAATCTTTCCTTTACAGTTGAAGGAAGGGTGATGCAAACCAGGGGCTGACTTCCCATCGCCAGCAGCCACAGAATGGGGATCTTGACCCAGGACTGCTGAACCCTAAAACTTTCCATGGATCTATACCTTAAACCTTTCTACTTCTGATGAAACACCATGGGATTGTGTGCTAAGTGTGTATGTGTGTGTGTGTGTGTGAGCCATTTCATGAGCAAGTGTATCAAGGTGGTAGAAGTGTGGTGTCCTGGGGACCAACTCACTCTCAGGGATGGCCTTTCCTTGTGTCTCTCATTGGTTCATCACCAATTTACCATGAGGCATTTATGTCTCTGAAAAGAATTAATCGATAATTTGTGTTAACTCTTGAAAGAAAAACAAATGCTGGTAGAAGAGTATTTTGCAATGATGAATTGAGAAGCATAGCTTTAAAATGGATTAAAATAATTGAAATACTGAGGCCAGGTCACTTTCATCCATCAGTTCAATATTTGCAATGAGGAAATCATTTCTGAGGCCTGTAGTTAATGTCAGGGTACATTCTGACTCCTGTAGTTCTCAGGCTTGTGTCCTGTTTTGGAGAACACAAGACAAGTTGGGTAAAGTTAGGAAACCAACGGAAAGAGTTGGATACAATCTTTTGAGATTTGTAGATAAAAAAAAAATCTCTATATATAGGACTGCTGTCCTAATTGGGAGTAAGAGTTGGCAAGGCCAACCCTGGGGAATTAGATATAGACAAGAAAGAAGAATGCGTACAATGGTCAGAGCCAAGGGAAGACCCAATCCTAGGAGTTGGAGGCCAAGACTGGGGCAGAAACATGGCAAGAAGGAGCGCAGCCCATTCAGCTATTAGCAGGCAGAGAACCCTTCTTCCACACCCCAGCCTTTCTTGTGGGACTAAAGGCTACCTGCCAATTTCCCACAGACTCTGTGATGCCTCACTGCCTACTGGACAATTGAAGTTGCTCCATTGACAGATAGCTGTCATACTGAGCCTGGGAAATGCTCACATCTTCAAACCCTTGACACTCATCTTGTGGCCTCCTGTGGCCTGTTGATCCATTACCTACAACGCTGGGTTCCAAAGGCCCATTGATCAGGTTCCTGTAAGGCCTAGTGAGGACTTCTGTGCCTGCTGCATCCATCTGCCAGAAAGATTGACAGGGGAAGTGGGGAAGGGTCCAGGCCTATAATAAGGATAATGAGAATAACAGGTATGGGCACAGATGATAAGGTGTTTCAGTGTGGCTGGTGAGAGGGACAGACACAGGGCACAGATGATAGGAGGTAGGGGAGGGACAGACACATGTATTAGGATAGTAGGAGTAAGACCATCCTAGTGTGGACGCTGATGTCCCAGTTAGTTTGCTATCTTGATACAAGTCAGAGCCGTTTGACAAGACAGAATCTCAACTGACAAACTGTCTACACCAGATTGGCCTGTGTGAAAAGACAGAGGGGCATTTTTTTGGTTAATAATAGATGTGGGACTACCTGTCGTTCTGTAGGTGGTGCCTTCTCTGGGAAGGTGACCTTGAGTTGTATAAGAAACAGGTTGAGCAATCTGTAGAAAGCCATCCAGTAAACATCACTCCTTGAGGGCTTCTGCTTTGGGTGCTTGCCTTGGGTGCCTGTCCTGACTTCCCTGACTGAGGACTCTAAGCAGAATGAATAAGCCTATTGCCTTCCTAAACATTTTCCTCATGGTGTTTTATCACAGCAGTGGAAACCCTAACCAAGACAGGTGGGGAGGGACAAACATCAGGTGGTGGAGGGTACGACAGACTGCACAGCAGAGAGAGCTGGTGTCAGATGTGTGGGTGGCGGGAATCATTTCAAGGATGCTTTCTGGTGCCCTGAGTCTCTTTCCGGTCTTTTCTTCTAATCTCCACAATCAGAGTCTGTGAACCAGGCTTTGTCTTGAGGGAGAAAACGCCCTCAGTTGCCTCTTGAGTTGGTTGCCCTATAGATCAGTGAGCTGTGCTCTTGCAAAGCCAGGCAGTGGTCTGAGAACTGTGCCTTTAGTTATTGATTACATGATGAGGCTGCAGATCGCAGAAGCTTCCTCTGGAATTCACAGTGCTGAGTTCTGAAAGCAGAAGCAAAGTCAGAGAAAGGAGGTTTGCAGCTCAAATCAGAAGCATAGTTAGCATGAAGGACTCTGAGGGACAAAGCAAGCCTCACTGCCCATGGCCTTCGTTGTTCCCAGCATACGCCTTGTGAGTGTGGGTCTTATGGAAAACTTAAGATCAGCCTGACTGCTGAGGAGTGGTTATTAAAAACTGAGGTGGACCCTGCAGGAGCAGACCTAGCTCCTCTCATCACCCAGAGACAACTCCCTAGACTAGTAGTGTCTGAGTGCCCATGGCCTACCTTCAGTTGGGAGTAGATTTGACAGGAGCTGAGGTGGGGAGTTCCAGGTGCCTCTTCCTGGAACATTTGCTGAGGGATTGGGGTGATTCATCATTAGTGGCAAGTATGAACCTGTAAACTGATTGCATATGGGTGAATACCACCTTGAGCTGTTCCCTCCAGAAGCCCACCTTGGGTGCTCTGAAGAGTGTGATGGGCCTCATCCTCCTGGCCAAACAGAGGCTGGTACGTGCAGAGCAGAGCAGAGCAGAGCAGAGCAGAGCAGAGCAGAGCTGAGTAGAGCAGCCATCTGCTTCCTGCAGATTTTCCATCCTGGGCTGCGTCAAAAATTCCTCCCTCGAGGAGGGTGACTCTGTAGGAGGACCAGCAGTCCCAATTAACCTGGACCCCTGAGATCTCCCAAACACTGGACCAGCAACCAGGAAGAATATGCCAGCTGATATGAGACCCCCCCAACACATACACAGCAGATGACTGCTGGGTCTGGGTTCAGTTAGAGAAGATTCGCCTAACCCTCAAGAGACTGGAGGCCCCAGGGAGTTTATAGGTCTGGTGGTGGTTGATGGGGACATCATCATGGAGACAGGAGGCAGGGAAAAGTTATGGGTATGAAACAGTAGGAGGGTGAACCAGGAGGGGAATAAAATCTGGAGTGTAACTAACTAACTAACTAACTAACTAACTAACTAACTAACTAACTAAAAGATTAAAAAATACTAAAGTGATTTCAAAAAAAAAAAATTCCTCCCTCATGTCTGTTGGGGTTGGTGGGTATTTTCACTCCTCCAAGTTTTGCCATAACAAAAACCACAGTGATCATGTTCTCCAGTGATAGCCTAACATCCAGTTCTTGACTTGGGGCCCTATGTTCTCTGACTAGCTCCTTCTTTGCCTCACGGTTCTCATAACTGAGGCCAAATTTCAAGGCAGATAAATAAAGCCATACAGGGCTTCTAGCAATCTGCCACCCTTGATAAATTGATTCCACTTTCTGTGTTTATCTCCAGGATCGATCCATCTGCCCAGGGTGTGTCTCTGTTGTTCTCCTTGACCTGAATTCATCCTTCCCTGTACCTCTGGGAAAGAGAAAAGTTTTTCTAAACTCTTGCATGACGAGAGGATCAAGAACGTTTCTTTCAGCTTCCTCAGTCTTTGGAAATAACTGTGGAAAAGGAGGCCCATTGGGGAATCTTTAGGATGGTTTTTGTTGGTTTGGTTAATCTTAAACAAAGACAGAGGGGCACTAGTTCAATGTGGTACTAGTAATCACTGCTGTGTAACAAGTGACCCCAAACCCTATGGCCTAAAATCTTAATAGCCTATTCTTTGGAATTGGGAGTGGCCTAGCAGAGTGGTCCTGGATGTCAGTCAGGGATGTGACCATCATGTGGAGGATTGACAGGGGCTGGGAGGTCTACTGGTGAGGCGATTCATGCTCATGGATGGCAAGCTGCTCCTGTTCATTGTCATGGCCTTACTCTCCACGTGTTCCCTCCTCAGGATGCCAAGTGTCTGCATGCATGGTGGCCACTTTCTTGATGGACCAGTCTAAGAGATAAAGGAAGAGTCAGGTGTCCTTGCTGCCTAAATGCAGCTTCATCCACTCTGATCCCATTGTACCTGGAGCAGCCCTGATCCACAAGAGAGGAGGTCCCAGTAGAGAAGAAAGAGAAGGCTGTGTGTTAAACACTGGTCTACCAGTAACTATAGGCATGCCCAATAGTGCAGATGAAAAGAGTATGTGAAAGAATATGTCATTCCTAGTGAGCTTACATGTTTTGTTACAGTGATAAGTCACCGTGTTTTTCCAATTTTTGTTGTTATAACAAAATATTCAAGTCTGGATAATATGTGAACAATACAGGTATTTATCTGACTGTTTCAGAAATTTAAGTGCATGGTATCATCTCGGATTGGTTCCTATGGGCCTCTGACATCATCACAACAGGAGACGCACATACCAGAGCCATCGCTTACCAGGAAACCAGAGAGGTGGTGGTGATTGGCTTTCTGAAACACAGTTTCTCCCAGAAGGAATTTTAGTCAAGCAAAATGATTGATGAAATCCATCCATGACTGGGAGGGATGAAAGGAGTGGAGGATTGCAGCTGAAGCTGGAGTATGTAAGATTTACCTAGGGGGTTCCCACAAAGCACTGTTAGACTAAGCCTTTAGAAGTTGAGAGAGCTGCTGACTGAAGAGTCAAAGCCACTGAGTGCCACTAGGACACCTCCATCATGTGTCTCTGCTATTGCCTCCCTTCAAACTGACAGTATCTGCCCCAAGTTCATTTGTTGGTAGGGAAGCTCCAGTGGTGTGTTTAAGACACCCTGTTCATTTTACAGGTGAAAACAGATGCTAACTCTTAAAGCACAACAATCTGGTGTTTAATACCCCAAGTTAACATGGAGAAAAATACAGAGAACGATGCTGGAGAGATTCGTAACTCAGGAGTTCTGAGCACTGGCTACTTCTGCAGAGCACCTGTCTGGGTTCCATTCCCAGCACCAATGGTGTGGCTCACAAGCTTCTGTAACTTTAGATGCGTGGAACCCAATGTCGTCTACTTGACTCAGTGAGTACACATGTGGTACACATGCTTGCATATATGCAAACGCTAACAAAATAGCCATAAGTATAAACACACAGAGTGGTGCCTCCCAACGCAGCAGCAGTGAGCGCATAAAAGACAACAACCCCAGAGCCTCAGCAGAGGATAAGCCTGTCCCCAGCAGTGGCTGGCCCAGAGGCATCAAGGGATGGACCAAGAAGATAGGAACTGCCATGAGGAAGCTATGTTGCTACATTCCAGCAACAAAGAAATCTGCCTGGGGCAGAATTGAGTCTTCCTCAAGAAATAAAACATGGGGAGGGCATCCGGAGAATAAGCATCCGGTACATTACTGTATTTGACTGTATCTATTTTACTTCTGTCTGTGTCAACTGGCAGATTACACTTATGCATATGTATATGGTACAATAAGTGGGGAAGCTAGGTCTAGACAGTGTAGGGCAATGGTTAAATCAAACCTACCAACAGATCTAGCATCCCAGAAGTTATCTCCCTTGCCTCTCCTGCACGTTGAACTAGATGAAGACCATAGGAGGTATTGACCATGCTCACAGGAGGAAATGGGAGAAGGAAGAGGAAGAAATGTTGAGGAAGGAAAGAGTGTAAGTGTTTGGGAGATAGGAGATGGTGGGGAAGAGGTTCAGACAGGAGGAGGCAGCTTGGGGAGCAGTGAGGAACAGGGTAACCCAAGCAGGAGAGATGCCCTGTGGAGCTGAGGTTCACAGAATCCATCTCACATGTGTTGTTGCATTTTAGAAGATCACCTGAACATGCATGAAGCTACAGTTCCACAGTCACAGTGTTGAAGAGAACCCATGTGCAGAGACAGACCTGCAGGAAGCAGCCTTGTGGAAAGCCATCTTGTTCCAGGTACCATCTTGCTTTACTCAAAGCCCTGAGTCCAGCCAGGAGGAAGGTAGCAAATGATGAGATGCCAGGTGGACAGAGGCCACCTCAAAGGCATCACTATTGAAAGCAGGGGCTGAAAGCCTGTCCAAAGCTGGTTGAGACAGAAGCCCCTCGTGAAGATCCAATGTGTTCCCTAGGTGCCCTAGTTCTCAGTGTCCCTACTTGGTGTTACCATGAGTAGTTGGAAGATCTTGTGCAGAATGCCTGTTGAGTAATTCCTCCCCACCCCTGCCACCCAAGGGCTAAGAAGAGGAACTCTGATAGGTAATGTGCATTTTACAGATTATATCTACTGCGTAACGTAAGGTAGTGGACAGAGAGTTCTGGTGTTGCAGATCCATTCCTGAGCCTGGTACACATTAGACAAGTGCTCCCCTATTGCTTCACACCCCAGCCCTAGAGCTTTTGAACTCAGCCTTATATACTTCCCATGAAGTGTCCTGTATTCTGTGTTGCAGCTGGAAACAAAATTTCCCAAGTGCCAGCTGTGTGAATGGACAGAGACTCTGCTCTAGGCTAACTCCTTCAACAGCAGCCTGAAGAGTTCCATAATCTTTTTAGTCCTTGACACAAACCAGACTGGGATCTGTGACTTCTAGGCAGAAGAGAATTTCAGGCGTAGCCAGATTGAAGCAGAATGGGGATTTATTACAGATATTAGAAAGGTGAACAATGGAACAAACACATGGATGAAAATCTCTGAGAAAGACTTGCTCAACATGAGAAATATACACCCACACATGGGTGCAGGCTCTTCCCTGGAGCACTTTACCTAAGAGTCTTCGTATTGAGCATATGGGCCACTTTGGTGACTCTCAAATTATATAAGACATTCCCCTTTTCTCTCATTTGATAGGTGTCATTACAGGTTAGCTCTGGATGTCAATTAGATGGAATCATAATCCGACAAAGAGAAACCAGGAGCTGCTAGAGATTCGAAAAGGGTTTAGAGCACATATGCCCTTTACATATAAATGGAATTTACAGTGATAGTCTTAAAAATGACACGTTTACACTTGGGAAGGGAGCACGGCCTTAAGCAGGTGTTAATTGGGATGTAATGTCTCTGATAGATTGAGCCAGGTTCCAAGGTGCAGAGACCCTTTCTCTTCCTGTGTCGTCCAATTCCTCTCTCTGCCCTTCCTTACACAAACTCAAAACCACTGACCTCGTGCTTCTCAAGGGGGTGTACCATGCTATGGGTGCTGGTGCTTTGAACAACTAGGGGGAATGTAGCTCACTGAGAAGTCATGCTTGCCACAGCATCCACCATGGAGATCCCCATGGAGCCTGTTACATGGACTCCTCCCCTTCAGAACTGATCCTGACTAAGAGAGGAGACCTTGGGGATGAGGGTCAGGATGGGAATGTGCCTGGGTCCTGTGCAAGTGCTGGCAGTGCCTAGTTTTCTACTGCTAGGCCTTAGCACTCAGGTAAAAGTGCCCTGGAGTCCTACCAAGACGTTGTGGGATGACCCTGAAGAGTAGATCAGCTGCCAGGCCACAGAAAGCTCATGCTCAGTACAGGAGACTCCAAGAGCAGCCCCTGAGGTAAGAGGTTGAAAGTTTTGAGGTTCATCTTCTTCCTGTGAGGAGCCCTGTGGGCTAAGATGATAGATTTCATTCAAAGCATTGTTGTTTTTGTATTTCGTGTACCTACCACCCATAGCCAGCTTCTTAAATTTTTTTAATTGTTTTAAAGTGGGTTCTGAAGTAGAACTCAGTTCCTCCTTGCATGGCAAACATTTAATTAAGTGAGCCATTTCTGTATCTCCCATGGGTGTTCTTATCATTCCTTGAGTTCTGTATGGCACTTGCAGACAGGAGCCTAGCATGGCTGCCCTCTGAGAGGCTTAACCAGCAACTTACTGAGACAGATGCAGATACTTACAGACAGCCATTGGGCTGAGGTCAGGGACCCCTGTGGAAGAGTGATGGGTAGGACTGAAGGAAATGAAGGGGATGGCAACCCAATAGGAAGAACAACAGTATCAACTAACTTGGACCACTGGGAGCTGCCAGAGACTAAGCAACCAAAAAAAGAGTGAGTCTGAGGCCCCTAGCACATAGGTACAGAGCACTGACTGCTTTTCTGGCCTTAGTGGGAGAAGATGCATCTAATCCTGTAGAGACATGATACCCCAGAGAAGGAGGATGCCTGTGGGGGCACCCTCTGAGAGGCACAGGGGAGGAGGGATGAGGTAGGGAACTATGAGAGGTGGGACTGGGAGCAATATTTGGGATGTAAATAAATAATTAATTTGAAAAAGGATCAGACTGTGGACAAAATTGTGGAGAATTTCTTAATTGGTAATTGACAGGGGACGTCCCAGCCCATTATGAATGGTGCCATCCCTGAGCTAGTTGTCCTGGGTTCTGTAAGAAAGGAAAATGAGCAAGCCCAGGGAAAAAGCCAATAAATCTCTCCATGGCCTCTGCATTAGCAGTGATCCTCATTAAAACGCCTCTCTTTAACATGTTCCTGAGGTCCTAAGCCAGTACAATGAGTCCAGAAACAACAGCAAGATCAACAACAACAGGAACAACAACAATAAAGGAAAAGGCACTTACAACATGAGAGGAGAACTTCATTGCTCACTGCCCTCATGATTCTATTCATACAAAAACATAAATACAAATGAAAACATTTAAACTCATGAAGTACAGGAGCGATACATGATCTGTGATAAATGTACAAGTCAAGTACCTGCCTATATGCAGGAATAAAGAGAAAATCTAAGGATTAAATCAACAATATAATCCTTGCAGAATAAATACTTGAGAGTAAATTTAACAAAAAATTATATTATTTATTCATCAAAGATTATGAAATGAAGGATTGTGATGAATAGAGAGACATCCTATTTAGTGGAATGCTGAGCACTTTTAGGATGTTGGTGCTCTTTAAATTGGTGTATAAATAAGAAGCAATCAAAACCTGCACAAATGATCTTAACAGAGAGAGAGGCCAGAGAGGTGACTCTGCAGGTAACAGCTTTTGCTTCCAATGGGTCTGCACATGCTGTGGGTGAGCCTGGAGACATGGTGCAGAAACAGGAAGTGAGAGCAGGGCTCCTGGTGACCACTGGTTCTGTGGCAATGCCCTAGTGCTTCTATTCTGCAGGAATACACTTGGGATTCTTAGGCTCATGTTTGCTCACACCTCCACCTTCCCTACCCTGGGAACAAAACATGGGAGCTGAGGGAATTGCTATGCTAAGGTCACAAGATGAGCAAGCCACAGAGCACAGCTCCGAGACCTGGTCCCCACCATCCTTGCTAAAACATCCAAGATCAAGGTACATTGTTTCTTGTACCTTCTCCATAACTGGTTCTCTGAAATCTGTAACATTAGGCTGGTGGCACGGAGACACACTCTTCACAAACTGTAGAATGGGTATCTTACTAAGTAGGAGAAGTGGCATCAGGTCATGTCAAGGAGGGGGATAGGACATTGACACAGAAAGAGAGAGACTGTCCTCCAGGAGATGCCTAGGGGCCACACAGCTGGACAGCACCATGAGCTATGCTGGTGATTGCCAGTGTCCTTTCTCCAGCCACAGCCAGAATGCACACACCCATACCAATTCACCATGTCTATCCTGGGCTCACCTGCATCTGGATTGTCCCTTGGCAGGCACCCCTGATGTGGACAGAAATGTTAGGTTCTTTCCAAGCCTACCTCAGTGAAGGGATGCAACCCTCTACCAGGTTCTAGCCTTTAGGGCTCAGGGAAGTCCTTCACACAGCTATTCTGATTCTCATCTGGGCTCCTGCTTCTGGGAGACTGCATATTAATGCCTGCCTCTGTTGCACCAAGCCAGTGAGTGGGGGTGTGGGGACCAGTACACTAGTGAAAGCTGCCCTTCCCTTGCCCTTCATCCCTCAGAGCCTCAGCTGTGCAGACTAGAAAGCTGCATCACTGAGAAAATTCACACACACCACTCTTGGTCTTAGCTGACTTGAAAATGGCTTCTCATGTGTGGGTCATGGTGTGTGGGTGTGTGTGTGTGTGTGTGTGTGTGTGTGTGTCTTTTGTGTGTATATGTGTGTGTGCGCATAAGCACAAAAGCATGCATGACAGGTGTGAGTATGAAAGAATGGATGAGCCTTTGTGAGACTGAGTGTGAAAAGACCATACACACCAATTCCTTTACCTGCCCATCCCTACATAGAGAGAGGTGGATGGCTGGTATGTACATGTCCATGACTTCCCTCACTGGGTTGAGAGTTGCAGGCCAAACTCAGCTGCTCCTCATTGAGCTACATGGTTACCAAGGATACTGTCAGGGCTTGATTACCACAAGCAGTGACTCCAGACTCAGTGTGATCCAGGAAAGTGACATCTAGCACCCTGCTTGGTTCTGTGGGAGAATGGTGAGACTTACACGTCAGACAGGTGTGGGGACTACCTTCAGACTTGGAGGATCCAGCCACAGCTCACCAGCCATCAGAGAATCAACTTCAAGACCTGATTCCTACAACAAGTGTTGGTGAGATGCCAGGAGGTGACAATGGTGTTTAGTCCTTCTTTTAAGGGTCTCAAACTTGCAGAAGGATGGACACAACACCTTGACTAGATAGTAACCAGACCAAAAGGGCTTTTAACCCACACAACCAGGGCTGCTGACAGAGGAGGCAGGAGCACCAGAGGGTCCAAATAATGATGGAGCAGTTTCAAAAGTCCTCTCATCTGAGAGACACAAACCTCATTTGGGAGGCACGGAGGCCTGGATTATAAATTTACAGCAAACCAAAGCTCTTCAGAACACAAGTGGGGCTCCTCTTCCCTTCTATCTTAAGGGGGTCTCATCAGTTGTCTACCACACTATTCCTACCCCTGGTGTTTGACCATGTTTGTTATAAAAGTCTTACTTAGTGGTGGTGGCAGATCTCTGGTGACC
>JADRCD010192833.1:0-12324 GCA_019843815.1 Montemys delectorum | reverse complement strand
TTATATATATATCCTGTTATTTTGAAGGTATGTGATCTATGTTTTGATTTTAGAGAGGTTACAGTTAAGTTATTAGATGAATCTCAAAAAAGACTTTAAACTTGGGATTTTTAACATTGTTGAGACTATTATGGAATGTTTTTTTTAACAAACCTATGGAGGCCAGGTAGTGGAATGTGGTGGTTTGAATATGCCTGGCCCAGGGAGTAGCACTACTGGGATATGTGGCCTTGTTAGAGTTAGTGTAGCCTTATTGGAGAAAGTGTGTCACTGTGGAGTGGGCTTTGAATCCCTCCTTTTAGTTGCCTGGAAGCCAGTCTTCTCCTGTTTGCCTTAGGAATAAAATGTAAAACTCTCAGCTCCTTCTCCAGCACCCTGTCTCCTGGACTCTACTGTGCTTCCCACCTTGATGATAATAGACTGAACCTCTGAACCCAGAAACCAGCCCAATTAAAAGTCTGCCCTTATAAGAGTTGCCTTGGTCATGGTATCTCTTCACAGCAGTCAAACCCTAAGACAGGGCTTTTTTTTTCTGTGATTTCAACTTATTTCAGAGATTCCCTTCTTCAAAAAAATTAAGAGCCATGTCCTGTGTGGCTTTGACCTAGACCTGACTTAGACAACAGGAATGAAGAAAAAGACAGGCACATGGACACATGGTACAAAAAAGCCAGAATTGGGTGGCTCACTCTGTTGGAACACTGCTAGGTTTTGATGGTCCAGAACCTTGATGCTTTTTTTATGCACAGCACAGGAGGGGGAGGTAGGTAGCCTTGGTAGGAGGTTTCTTTACAAGAACTGTCTCAGCCTGCAGTCATCCGGGAGGAGGAAGCTGCAGTTTTTTGCTAGTTTTTGTACACATTGTTAACATCTAAATACAGACCAGAAGAAGCCTTCAGAGCCTCACCCTGGGGAAGGCTTTGCCACTGCCATGGGTCTGAGGTATTGGGTTCTTGGCATAACTGTGACTATGTCAACTATACACACACACCCAGGGCTTCATCTACTCTCTACACATTCTCTCACGGTTTCTCAGCTCCCTACAAAGGACAGGAGATTCAGAAGGTTCCACAGTTTTGAGAAGGTAAAATTGAAACATCTCTGCTGACTCTTCAAACTTGTTGGAAATAACTCAAGGGAGGGACTCTAATCTATGGGAAGGTGACAGCCTTCAGCTCCTTCCAAGCTCCCAGACAGGATGAGGGATGGGAGACCGAAGGACAAGGCCAAAGTAAGTGGTGTCCTTAGCAGTGTCCAGACCCAAGGTACCAGCCTCCTGAGACCAAGCTGGTCCTGAGACCCAAGTCCTCAGTTCCTGAACTGTGCTGGGGCCACCTGCCTGCACCTGCCACTGAGAATGGGAGAGTTTGGAACAAGCCCTGATGTGTGCAGTGAAAGCCGTCTTTCTGGAATTGCAAGGAGATTAATGAGGTTGAGTTTTACAGAAAGCATGTTTCCAAACACATTCGCCACAGGCCCAACCCTCCTCAGGGGAGAGCTACTTTTAGAAGCACTTTGAACTTGCTTTCTCTACAGTCTGAGCAATAACTCACTCCTGTGGTTACCTGTTCTGCCTACCGTGAGCCTTCTGGGATGAGATGGCCATCCTTGGCAGATGCTCACCTCGGTAGGGTCATGTGCTCTGGGAGCACAAGAGAAAGCACATACAAAAGCCCAGGAGTGAAGAAGATGGGAAGCTGCCTCCAATGACACTTGTCCCTCATGTGCTTCCAAAGTTCCCTGACTAAAACTGCCAGATCTCAGAATCAAGTTCCTCTTTGACATTGCCACAACCTTGGGCATGTCCCAACTTATCCAAGGCTCAATTTTCCTATTTATATAAGAAAGCATAGCAAAATCCCATTTCCTCCCTAACCTAGAGGTTGCCTTCAGAAGTGGAAAGCCATACCTGGGAGTGCTCCAGGTCCCCGAAAGGGACATGCCTACTGACACAGAGGTGAATTCTGTCGTAGCTGGAGTCTTCCCATACAAAGAAGGAAGCATTTCATGGTGGCTGATCCAATCATCCAACATATTCATGAACTAGGTGTTACAATCTAAATCTGAAATCTACTCCCACAGGCTCATATTTTGATTGCTTCTTCCTGGCTGTGTTGGGAGGCCCCAGAACCTCTGGGAGATGGGGGTTCAAGTGACAGAAGTAGGTCACACTGGGAGCAGCCTTTGAAGGTTAGACTCACTTCTTTTCTCCTGCTTTGTACTCTGCTTTTGTGGTACACCATGATGTATACACCCTCTGCCACATACATGATCCTTATTGTGATCTGAGTGGCTTTGCCCCTGCTTGGCCTGCCGGGCTGAGCCTTTTGAGTCAAAGCAACACCTTCCTCCCTGAACGTGTTTCTCGCAGTTGTTTTGCCTCAACCTGCGCCTCTTGGGCCCCTGTGCTAGGTGTGGTGAAGGAACAACGAAAGAACAGACACACATATGGTGACATGGGGATCAGGTGGAGCACTCTAAGCACTCTGGCCATAACCTGGATCTTGCCTGTATTTGTTGGATACAGCAAGGGAGGTGGCGAGGGGAGGGGTGATGTGATAGGCGAGAGTCGCCCGCTGTGAACATCCTGAAGGAGGACGCCACAGTTGCTAGTTTTTGAACACACTGAACAACTGTCTATAAATACTCCTATCTCCGACTCCCCAAGGAAAGCTTTGCTTGAGCCTGGGCTATAAGAGTAATAATGGCTTTGTAATTTGTCATATGGGCCTGAGGCCTCAGAGTTCCCAGCAAGCCATCCCTTTGTCAAAATATGCATTTCCTAAGGACATCAATCACTCAAGGCTTCCTCTGCTCAATTTCCCCTGGCAGAGTAATAGCCCCCATCCTCCCGTGCCCATGGATGCCCAGGGATGTCCCAGCACCTGTCATTAGTGAGGACTCAGAACACTTAAGCAGGAGAATATTCACCAGAGCAAGCTAACCATAGATGAACCTGCTCCTCGCCCCGCTCCCACCCCATTCCCAAGCTAATCCTTCGTGATTTGGGGCTTTTTCAGAGAACTAAGGAACTAAGGATTATCCACATTCCTCTTCCTCTAGAGCCTGAACTCTGGCCCATTCTATTTTGCTGTTTAAAGAAGCATTCCTGAACTGTGAGCCCCATGACTGTTAGAAGAGGAAAACAGTGGGACTTTCACAGGATTGGACCAACACTCCGCTGCCCAAATCTGGGATGTGTTAGGGATGTGAAAAACAGCTCTGCATTTGCATGGCGCCTTCCTTTCCCCAAGCTCAGAGGCAGGCAACGAGAGACTCTTGAGTGGGGACCTCACCAGCAAAGCAGACTCCCGCTCAGCTCTGTGTCTGACTCCCCCTGACCACAGAAGGCCTCCTTGGTCTTCTGCAGGCAGATTGGGCCCCATTCTTTCAGCATTCCAGACTCCACGATTCCAGGCCACAAACTGAGCTGATGAGCCAAACTCTACTCAACTCCTTTCTCTACAAAGTTGTACAATGTTGCCTGTGTGGGCGCATGTTGATGTGCGTGCATGTGGAGGCCGGAGGACAACCCAGGCACCATCCCTCAGTTCTAAGATCTTTTTTAGGGTGTGGAACAGTGTGTCTCTCATTGATCTGGAACTCACCAAGGAGCCTAAGCTAGCCGGATATCAAGCCCCATGGACTTGCACGTCTCTGCCTCCCCAGCACTCAGATTACAAGCAAAGAATGCCATACTCATCTTTTTATGTGGGTTCTGGGGATCACACTTGGGTCCTCACACTTGCAAGGGAGCGTTTACCAGCTAAGCCAGCTCCCCAGCCCTAAATGAGAGTTATGCTCCTCTCCTTACCTGCATCATTAACCTTTAAAGCTCGCCTTTCCATGCTTTACAGGTGGACAACTTCAGAGACCTCTGACGTCATGGCAAGCCGAGCAGTTATAGGAACTCCTGGTGCTGTGTGAGCTGATATCACTATTGGGAGTTTCAGGGCACGTGAGGTACAAGGGACTCTATCCAATGAGATGGAAGAGTAGGCCCACAGGCTGGCTCCTGCTAACCTCTCAGGGTGGGGGCTCCCCACAATAATTACTGTATCCCCCATACTGTCCTTAGCCAGAAGATTTTAATATTCCATACTCTGGTGCCCCATGCTAAAGAAGGAAATAGACAGGCTGGGGAGATGGCTCAGCGAGTAAGAACACTGACTGCTCTTCTGAAGGTACTGAGTTCGGATCCCAGCAACCACATGGTGGCTCACAACCACCTGTAATGAGATCAGACGCCCTCTTCTGGTGCGTCCGAAGCAGTTGCAGTAAATTACGCCAGAGTGAACGGGCCGGCAGAGGTCCTGAGATCAACAGCAGCCACACACATGATGGCTCATGGCCATCTATACAGCTACAATGTACTCAAACACCTAAAATAAATAAATAAATAAAAAAGAAGGGGCTAGACATAACCCTTCTTCCCAAACTGCCTACTCACAAACACCAGCAGAGATGGG
Organism: Montemys delectorum; assembly: GCA_019843815.1. Classification (NCBI taxonomy): domain Eukaryota; kingdom Metazoa; phylum Chordata; class Mammalia; order Rodentia; family Muridae; genus Montemys; species Montemys delectorum. The sequence goes on along the minus strand of JADRCD010192833.1, from coordinate 7,855 downwards.
GGAACTGCCCTCCAGCTTGCGGGAGATAAATGTACAGCCCCTCCCCCTTCTCCATCTGTGGAAGGCAGAATGTCTTTTTGGTTTGATATCTTAAAGGAAGTGACTATTTTAAACTAATCTGGGAGATGAGAAGGTAGCTGGCCATTCTTGTTGCCCAAAAGACTGTGACAACTTCCAGAAGGCGAGAGGCCATCTGTGACTGATTTGAATGTATATTTTAAGTTCTGTGTTGAAGTTCATTCTCTTCCCATATGATTCCCATAGTATCTTTTGTTGGTTTTTGTTTATGAAGAGTTATTCCCTTATATTCTACTATTGGTGACTCTTAACACTTACTAAGATATCTCAAGTGTAAAAACACACAGAACTCACCCTAAGCATGTGATTAGCAGCTAATAGCCTGAAACCAGAAGCAAGCTGTGGGGTTAAGATCTTCTCCAACATTTGCCACTGACACGAACGCTCAGCTCGCCTCTCTTGGCCTCTCAGAGCCACCGGAGCCTTCTTGGCTGCCACGGAGACTTTTTTTTAATTCATTGCTTTACTTAACAAAGTATTTTGGGTTCTGTTTTTGAGGTAGATTTCTGCAGCATATTGCAAGTCGGCCACCTCCTGCCCATACTACTGAGTCACAAGGTTACAGCTGCAAGCCGTCCATCATGTCCAGACAATCATGGTGTTGTCCTTTGTTTCTGTTTTAGATTGTATGTACGCTTGTCCGAGTGTGTGTTCATGTATGCAGGCATGCCCATACATATGTGCACATACATGTAGAGACTAAAAGAGGACATGATGTTTTCCTCAGTCATTGTCTACCCTGTTGTTTCTAAGACTATGTAGCCCTGGCTGACCTAGAACTTGCTAGGTAGACACCAGGCTGGCTTGAACTCACAAAAATCCGCCTATCTCTGCCTCTTCAGTGCTGGGCTTAGAGGCATGAGCCACTAAACACAGCCACCCTATTTTTTGACACACGGTCTCTCGTGGAACCTGAAGCTCGCTAGCCAAGTAATGGCAGCTGACCAAGAAGCCCCAGGGATCGAACATCTTGACTCTGCCTCCATTGCGTTGTGATTGCGGGCATGGCACAGCCTACCAGCCTTCCATTGGTTCCTCTGTTGTGCGGTCAATTAGGATGAACAAACTGAACCTCCTACCATGTCATTCTCTGATTCCAAATCACAGAGCTGAATGGGTGGAGCTGAGGCTGGGCTGAAGTCTCCTAGAATCTGGTTCCCACGGTGTTGGGGGATGGGGGTAGCAGCTCCCTCCAGCCATGTCTCCTGTTGAGAAGGCAGAGCCAGAGTGGATAGGACCTAAAGGACCTCACAAAACAGAGACATGCAGGATGGAAGGAACCCTGGGGGTGCTTGTCCATGGCTCTCATTCCAGCACCACTCCCTAGTCCTACTAAACCCGAATCTCTGCACATGAATTCCCAGAAACCTGCAAAAGTTGTTTCTGGAATGGTTCTTAGGAACCCTAATATCTGAGAACCTTTTCCCTAATTCAACAAGTAGGTTTCTGATGCCAAAATGTCAGACTCAAAGAGAAGTGTTGGGGGTTTGTCTGGTGCTTATCTTCATATGCTAAATTCTGTACCCCAAGATCCCCATTGTCCCAAGACCAGAGAATTCCCACACACGCCAACTTTTGTTGTGCAAACCTTACTCCCTAATTTAAAACTATCAGTTAAATAAAACTGGCAAGAGCCAATTACTGGGGAATAGAGAAAGGTGGAGTTTCAATTACTAGGCTGGGGGTTGCAGAGGAAGACTACGAGATCTTCATTAATCATGATGTGCCCAAATAAAATCCCTCTCCAGGACACCAGAATGCCAGAGCAGAAATGACCCAGGAAGATTCAAACAGCAAGGATTTGGGGAGCACAGCTGGGGAACTAGCCAGTCTACCATAGAGGATTAGATTAAGGGTAATCCCCCAGTAATTGTGCACAGCCTAATAAATAAATCATAGTTGGAGTCTCATTCATCTGAAGCTAGACAAGGATAAGTGTAATTCATATTAATTTACAGAAAAGTTAGAGAACATCTTCTGAGCCTCCACTTAACTGAGCTTCTCACCTTCCCTCTGCCCTCACCTCCTCACCCCTCCCTGCCACAGAGGCCTGCTCTGTGTCTTTCTCTCCTCCATCTCTGTGTTCTGTTTTGCTTGACATTGCTAAATATACTCAAAAAAAGAAAAGAAAGTGTAAAAAAGATATTAATGAAACACATTTTTCCTCTGAAGAGCATTTCCCTCCCACCCTTTTTGCAAGAATAATACATTATCATCCATGTAAAATCAAGGACACCTGGATCGTGGGCTTTTTTTTTTTTCTCTCTCTCTCTCTTTCTGTTTGAATGTGAGGCATTGTGTACAACCAGTTCCCTCCTGGGACATGCTTGGGATGCAGGTCCATCCCTCAGCTCTTTAATTAAAGTCACAAAAACATCAAGAGGGTCTCACCCTTGTAAACACAAAGAACCTTTCCAGGAAATGGCTCTGCCTCTTGTGTTAACAGATGTCACAGGGTAGTCGGCATGGAGGGTGTTGTTTTAAAATTCTCAATCTGTCTCGCTGGAGTTTTTCCTTAGATGGTTCCTGGATAGCATCACGCAGCTGCCTTTTTTTTTTTTTTTTTTTCAACATTCACATCGATTTATTTAGCTTTTCTGCCCTGATTCACCTTGAACACTTGTCTTGTGGATTACAAACAACCCCCAAACTACCTCCTTAGATCTGTGCCGCCATCATCACCGGCAGCTCATTTCTCTGGATTGGGCCTTGTTTTCTCATTTGCCTCTGGATGCTTGGGGGGTGGGGGTGGGGGTAGCTTGCGGACCTGGGTGAGTCTTTCTCATTTAAACATCTGGGTGAAAGGTGGGAAAATCTTTTAATCAAATATAGCGCATTATAGTGACACGATTCCAGACTCTCGGGAAAGAAATTTTTAAATTGAGGTTATCTTAGGGTTACATGGCTTCAGTGCCCCTTTGTATTTGTTAACATCCGGCTGCTTTGGGGGTATGCATCCTTCTCTCCCCAACTGGGGCTAAGTCCCAAAAGGAGAGCGGTGGGTGCCTTCACCTGGGTAAGGGCTGGCCATTATAAAGGAGACATCCTGGAATCTGGAGAGCGAGAGGACTCATTTTACAGAAGGAATCTTCTAGAATCTTGAAGATGAGTAATTCTGAGTTGGGCCATGGTCTAGTGAGCGTCCTATTTGTCCACGGACAGCTAAAGGGAAAGAGAGAAATACCAAGGACACTGGCTCCTTTGGGGACTGGGCTGTGGCGGGAGGGATGCCACCACTCACATGCTGACGTCTTGATTCTACCACCTTAGCATGTGTTCAAGTCACAGAACAGCCACAGACTGTCTACACGAGTCATAACGAAAGCAACATGACAGTAAATGGGTGGTGTCACAGGCTTGGCCACCTTAAAAATGGAGAGGATGGAATGGGCCCATCCAGATGGTTCAGCAAATGAAATCGATGCTTCCAAACCAGATGACCTGAGTTTGATCCCTAGAGCCCACATGGTGGGAGAACTGATCCCAGCAAGTTGTTCTCTGACCTTATGAATGCCGTGGTTTACTGGCACACACACACACACAAATAGTACTAAAGATAATAAGAGTAATTGCGAGCTACGCACTCCTCAGCCGCCACTGCTACTGCTGGGGAAGCACTGGGCACCAAAGTGGGGAGGGAAACCTGCATCCCGCCAGAGCTCTGGTACTCTGGGTGGGTGGACACTGGAGGCTGTCCATGCGTTCCACTCTGCCGGGTGGGAGTCTGGATCCCAGTCCGCGGGGAGTGGAGGAGGGCAGCTGCGGGATTCCCTGGGCCTCATGGAGGCCAAGGATGGCAGGTTCTAGCTCCTGAGCACCGCAGGCGATGCTGGATACTGCGGAAGAGCTGAGAACAGGGAGGGGGGGTAAAGGGAACCAGCAGCCGCTGGTTGTTCCTGTATGAGCAAGCACCTGGGAGTACTCCACCCGCAACGCTGCAAACGCTGGGCCAACAGGAGGAGTCTAGTTGAAGGAGGCAATCCATGGTCTTAAGGTGCTTTATTGTAAAAAAAAAAAAGAGAGAGAGAAAAGGGTAGAGAAATAGAAGCCGGCCATGGCCACATGGAGAAAGGGGGAAGGGAGAGTAGAGACAAGAGTAAGAGGTTAAGAGAGAAGAGAAACAGACAGAGAGAGGGGAGGGGGCAAACCGCCCTTTATATGGAGGGTTGGGCTACCTGACTGTTCTCAGGTAACTGTGGGGCAGGGTGTACCTGGCTGTGGTCAGTTGACTGGGGGTGGAGTCTAGCCAGAATACTAGGAGCTTGGAGCATTGTCTACAGGACAGATAGCACGGGATAGTGGAGTGAGGGCTCACGGTCAGCCATTTATATCTGGGAAGCATGGCTTTACTGTTCCGTCCCTTGTAAAATTCTCTACTGGGTCTCGAGAAGTAAGCCTCACTCAATTAAAAACATAGACTGCTTTTCACGGCCCGACAAGTAATAACGATAACATCATAAATTATTATTATTATTATTATTATTATTATTATTATTATTATTGTGAAGAAGAGGAGGGGGAGAAGGGAGAGGAAGAGGAGGAGGTAGAAGAAAAAGAAGAAGGAGGAGGATTTTTTAGAGAGTGGAATGATAGTTTTGAAGCTGAGGTAGATGCAAGCCTTATTCCACCCACACTTGTATTTGTGCATCCATAGGGTACCTGGTACCTTGTATATAATGGCCTTTTCTTGCTCCCTCAGTCCTTGCTCCTGTGCTTGGAGATCAATCTCTGTGTGCTAGATACGCAAACATTCCAAGGTCTTTGGGTTCTCCTCAGCACATAAGCGAGAAGGGGGAGATAAGTAAGACTCCATCCAAAGGCAGGAGAGTAAGGACAGGTGCTCCTCAGGAATGGACTTAGAGTGAATGTTATACAGTAGAGGAGGTAACAGCTCAAGGAAAGAAACAGTGCCGAGCTGGAAGCCCTTGTATTCATTCAACCCCAAGAAAGGGCATCCAGAGCCAGGCTGAGTGACCGGGCTGATACTCAGTGAGTAAATATAGTGAGCAGCAGAAATAGCGCTAGACAAGAATGCAGAGATCAGTATCTCAGTCGGACCCAATATGTTACTGTGTGATGATGCGTGTACTATAACATCCTTAGAACTCAGTCTCCCCATTTGTAGGAGGAAGCAGTTGTGCTGGATGATCTTTATGGCTTCCTCCATGTCTGACTTCCAGTTCCATCTAGGGGAACATAAAGGTCCTGGATGATGAAGTGAAGCTCTCCCCCCCCCCACACACACACACACAGACTCACCTACAGTTGTTCTGTTATGGGCAGTGTGTCCTTTGCTATCTTGTCATAGATAACAGAGTGGTGTTTGTTCTCCAACAGAACTCTATAAGATGAGAAAGCACAGACAGAACACAGAGAAAAGTGGTCATGAGTGGGAGGGAAGGAGAGCTTCTACAGGGCTCCCAGGGCCACAAACTGGGGGATTGTGTTCCCCATGGCAACGTAAGGAGATGACGAGGTCAGCATCCTCCATCTCCCTCCAATCCCTCAGCTTGTCTATTGATGCTCCTGTGCAAGCATCCAGTGCCTGGCCACTGTTCTTCGCCACATCCTGTTTATTAACACTCCAGTACATTCTTGACAGGCTAAGAAGCTGACCTGGTAGGATCTAGACAATACAGAATACTTCTGTAATGTAGTTTTTGCCACATACAAAACTCTCAAAATTAGTGGTCTAAAGCAAGGACCATTTCGTCTCCTCTGATTCCATGGTCATCTGGGGATGGCAGATAGCTACCCAATAAAAAGACAATGCAAACTATATACATACTATAATTTGATGGTTCTAGTAAAAATGGTTTTAAAAGTTAAAAGGAAACAGAGCTCATTTTAATAATGTTTTAAAATTAATCCAACACACCCAATGGGCTAGGAGTGTAGCTCAATGGTAGAACTTACCTTGCATGCACAAGGCCCTAGGTTCAATCCCCAGCTCTGTGAAATAAAACACAACCCAAAAAACATCAACACTGAAGTGTAGCTCAATTGTCATTGGTCAAAGCAAATCACATGACCAAACCTAAAGCTGAAATTGGGTCCACCTGAGGGCATGAAGATGCTTGTCAGGGTCGGTTGGAGGAAGCCAGTTCTCCAGTCTCCAAAACCTAGAGAACAGTCCATTGCCCCTTCTTTCTTTTCTCCAAAGGAAGTTCCCACCAGGAGGTAGTACAGAAATTACAATGACATGTAATCCCTTTCTTCCTGCCATGTTTGTGCATCATACAAATACATTTTACATATTTGCAGCCACATTATCTAATACTCATTTAGTTGTATGCAGTGAAGTATCCTTAACACGTTCCATATTATCAAATGCTCCTCTGAAGTTTAAATTTTAACAGTTTTACTCTGGTCTTCTATAGGACCATGTTATTTATTTAATTTATTTAGGTATTAATAAATGAAGTGCAGTGTGCCCTTTGATATCTTGTCATAGATAACGGAGTGGTGTTTGTTCTCGAACAGAACTCTATGGGATGAGAAAGCACAGACAGAACAGAGAGACAAGTGGTCATAAATAATTGCTTATTGTTGAGGATTTATTCCCCATTTTCACACTTACAAATATTAAAGGAATACTTTTTGTTTGTTTGTCTTTTCATTCTCTTAACCTTATTTAGAAAGGATGGGTTCCTCAAAGTGGAACACGTCTCTTTCATGGCATCTAATTCCTTTTATTTTTTTTTTTAACTTTTATTGCATTATGATGAGAAAAGTTACATGATTTCAATTTGTCTAAATTTGTTAACATTTAAAAACATATTTTAAGTAAATAGAATTAAATCTCATTCTTGTTTCCCTTTTGTACCCCAACTCCTCCCAGAGACCCCCTCTTCAATACCTACAATATCTTTTTTTGTCATATTCCTTAAAATTTATAAAATGTTATAATAAAAATGAGTATTATAAAAGCTGTTTGATATAAAACAATCAATTTAACAGTGTTATGTAGATGCTTGTCTACAGCAATAGTGCAAATACATATGCTTTTCTAACTATAAATTTCACATAACACCAAACATATTAACTGTATATTTCAAAATAATACATCACTACTAGTATTTTCTTAAATGAACATAAATATGTAAAGTCTGTTTGTTTGTTTGTTTTGTATTTAGTAGAGTTTAAAATCTTGGCTCTTTCTGTGGTACAAGCCCAAAATAAGAACAATTTTTAGACATTGGATTTCATTGTAATAAGGCTGTACTTCAATGACTCTCAAATCACCGAAGGATTTTACCTCTATCGTAGCTAAACTGAGAGTTGACAGTTCTGCTGCGCCAAGGAATGAATTGTAGGCATGATTTTTAGATACAGACTTCCTGCTATGGTCAAAAAGCTATTTGACTTGAGTATGTGACTTTATTCTCAGACCACAGAGAACGGTTACATTCATTTAAGAAATGGTGTGTGTATTAAGATGGTCTATCCATAAAGTCATTCACCAACTGTTTCAATAACAATGGCTCTGCATGGAAGGTGGTACAGACAGTAGGTGAGGATAAGAATCTGGTTCATTGGCTGTGATGATTTTGAAAAGCATTCATCTCAGAGAAAGAGTACCTTATAAAGTCCTCTTCTTCAAACTTGATACAAGAGCTAGAAATGTCAAGCAAAGCATTCAGGCTCACTCTTTGTTGTTCTCTTTCGTACAAGCCACCTCCCAAGTTAATTGTCTATGTTTCCCTTGGGTATATAAATACTTTTGAAATATATAAGCTGTTCTGAAAACCATAGTATAGGGTAAAAACATGAAATA
>JADRCD010192826.1:7714-40214 GCA_019843815.1 Montemys delectorum | reverse complement strand
TAAGAGAAAAACCTATTTTAAGTGATCAAAAACCCAGAGACTTTCCCATTTTTGATAAAGTAACAATGTTTTCTAAAGAAATAATGCATATAAGGAATCCAACCCATAACAAAGACTGCATTAACTTTAGCTCCCATCTCACCTGTATTTCATTTGTCATTCATCTTTATGTTTCTGAAAGGCTCACTCTCTGTTGCTTTTTCATCTAACAGTAATCCTGCCAGTAGATAGATGTTACTGCCAGAATTTTGGCTGTTATGCACATTTATTAGATGAGATGTAACTTATAAAAAGTTACATATATATATGAAGGATGTAAAGAAAAACAAAAGTTTGTAGGGAGTTACTATATATTTTTTCCAATTTGTTTCCCTTTTACAGAAACTATGTCATCCACACTTAGACCCTCTGCTCAAGTCACAGTAAAATTGATATCTGTTCAGAAGAGAACAGAGGGAACTTTCCTGTTTCAGAATCTAAACATCTACAACTTTCCTCTAATGATCAAAAGTGGTTTTTTGTTTGTTTGTTCTTTTAAGAATTATTTATTTATTTTATGTACATGAGTACACTGTTGCTGTCTTCAGACAGACCAGAAGAGGGTGTCAGATCTCATTACAGATGGTTGTGAGGCATCATGTGGTTGCTGGGAATTGAACTCAGGACCTTTGGAAAAGCAGTCAGTGCTCTTAACCACTGAGCTATCTCTCCAGCCCTCAAAAGTGGTTTTAAAATAAAACCTTAATGGATTTAGCTTTGGTATTGTTCTTCAAATCCGAATTCAAACAAAACCATTTTTTTATTTGTTCTGATTACATAATAAATTAGTCTTTGAACCTGAAAGTGAGGACCTGAGGCTACTACAACTCAAAACCAAAAATATAATTTAATAATATGTACATCTGCCGGGCGGTGGAGGCGCACATCTTTAATCCCAGCACTTGGGAGGCAGAAGCAGGTGGATTTCTGAGTTCGAGGCCAGCCTGGTCTACAGAGTGAGTTCCAGGACAGCCAGGGCTACACAGAGAAACCCTGTTTCGAAAACACTAATAATAATAATAATAATAATAATAATAATAATAATAATAATAATAATAATAATAAATAATAATAATAATATTACATCTGAGTGTAGTTGATTTGATATTTATTGACATGGAAACTTCTGAACATACGTTACATTTGAAAGGAAAGAATGAAGCCATTCCTGATAATCTAGTCTTAACTGCTTCTTTCCCCCTTCTAGAAAGCTATGGCTGAACATGTTCGCACAAAGAACTACACTGTGTTTTTTCTCCATTTTGTGAAAAATATAAAAACTAAGCCCTCAGTTCACTCAGATGAAAACACAGTAAGCACATCTTCTGATAAGGTCAGGAGCTTTGATAGAAATAATTCGAAAGTTCATGGAAATAGTCAAATTGATTTTGTGTAACAGTTGTTGGCCATTAAGAAAATGCTTTTATCTTAATTTTGCTCAGTTGAAGAGAGATTTTCAAAATGTAGGGAAAATATCTGACCTGTGTCATTTGGAATGAATTCTGCTATCAATTTTATATTATATCTTATTTTTGTGTCACTAAAACTAAATATCTTAGTCATTCCAATCATTGGATAAATCCAAGATGAAAATGCAATATTTGAAACTTTACAAAGACATACTAGTGGATGCCAATTTTATAAATTGTTTTAAAAAATGTAAAAATTTCCAGGTTAGGTACACAGAACTTTTACATCGTAAAGTTTATTTTATTTTATTTTATTTTATTTTATTGTGTGTATGGTGGAAGAGGGAAAACGGTTTAAAAAGGAGGGAGAGCCGGCTTCCCATGCTGGAATGAATGATCCATGACTTGGGAAGGAAGGCAAGCATCCAGTTGATCCAGTATGTAGCCGAGGTGCTTTATCGAGAAGACTGGTTCTGGCCTCCCATTTGATTCTCAAAGGACCGTCTGGGAACCCGGCCCTCAGTGACCGCCACCCCATCATAAAGTTTTTTGAGTTGAAGCCTAACATTGAAGTTCATCAAATTTATCACCTTTAAGGCTAAATCTGAGCTTTTTAAAATTACATTTTAAATATAGACAAAGCATTCATGATCATCTAATTTTTATTTTGAAGTCAGTGGCATTCAGAGTTAATAAAAACAAATTGTCCCTACAGAGAAGCCTTGAGAGAAAACATCTTTCATTTTACTATCACACTGGTATGCATTTCCCCTTTGAAAAGTTTATAAAGAGCCGGGCAGTGATGGCACATGCCTTTAATCCTAGCACTTGGGAGGCAGAAGCAGGCAGATTTCTGAGTTCGAGGCCAGCCTGGTCTACAAAGTGAGCTCCAGGACAGCCAGTGCTGTACAGAGAAACCCTGTCTCAAAAATAAATAAATAAATAAATAAATAAATAAATAAATAAGAGGAGTGCAGCAAATTTTTGACTTGCCTGCACTTTATGGTAAGATGTAGGCTAACCTCAACTATGGACAGAGACTTTCATAAAAGAAAGGAAAAAGAAAAGAAGAGGCTCTATTAACTATAATTAATGGTTTTTAATTTAGAGAGTGTCTAAATCAACAAAATCTGCAAAATCAAAACTGGATCCTTTACTACATAGAAGATCTACTTAGAAGTGTGGCTAGGGACCAGAGTGATAGTTCAGATGTAGAGCAGCAACATTACCAGCACATAGATGGACACACACATGTCAGAGAGAGAGAGAGAGAGAGAGAGAGAGAGAGAGAGAGAGAGAGAGAGAGAGCAGACAGACACAGACAACACAGAGAGAGACAGATATACACACACTCACAGATACACAAAGAGATACATACACACACAACTAATAGTAAATCAAGGTAACTTTTAAAAATCAAAGTTTGATTTCAAGGGACGAATGGAAGCTAATCAAGTAAGAGTGCCATTTCCCCTAAAGTTCCCATTATATGCCAAATGATTCTAAACATAAAAGTGATTAATGTTTCTATACAGTCCTATCCTAAGTCCTCATTATAAAAACAGGTATTCATCTTTACTACAGTCATTTTGCCTAGTGTTAGATGTGCCTTTATTTGAATCACAGTTAATAAGTACACACAATTTGAGTTGAGCTTTTGTTGTTGTCAGGGTGGACTTTAAACACTTTTACTCCAACAGCTTTTAATACAATAATGATTTCATTAACATGCAACCAGACTAACATTTAATTTCCAGAGCATATCAAACACTAGAATAGAATTTCCTAAAGAATTAGATAAAATTTAGTCCACAATAAACAAATACATTATATGCAAGCAAGTGGAGGTCCTGGTCACGACACAGCTTAGGAGACATCTCTTTTACTTTGTTTTCCTCTTCTTAACACTGGGCTTTATGTGCTCGGAAGGATTTAGAGGCACAGTAGTCAGATATTCATGATCACAGAATCTCTTTCTCTTCTACATAGTGTTACCTTCTCCTACCTGAGAAGTTAGAGAGATAAGGATTTAGTGAGTGTTTAGAGGCCAGCCACCATTCCTTCAGCATCAACCCCCTGTGGCCATTCCATTCCATGCACTGTCAAATATGCCTACCTGTGACTCACCTTCTTGAAGCATAAACCTTAAATGTGAGCCTTGATTTCTAAAAGGCATGGAGTATGTCACTAACTGTGCTGTTCTGAGTTGTGTGCATAATTCGTGTGAATGAATGAAAGTGTGTGGATAAATCTGTGTGAGGAAAACAGGAAGTATATACATATATATATGTATGTATATGTATATATGCATATATATATATGGTTTAGCAATTTGTCATGATTTAAGAAATCATACTTTTCATCATAAAGAAAAAATCTAACAAGAAAATGCTATGATTTATAGATATGCCCATCAAACACAGGAATGGTTTTAAGCATCTCTGAAAGTATTAGGGTGTAGAGGTCAGCAAGTGAAAGGAATCTTCCTATCCAGATTGCTCAAAAAAAAAAAAAAAACCCAGATTTTTATGAACATATAAATATGTAAAACTTAAAATTTTAGGCTAACTAATTCTTCTCCAGATGTATCTGAGCTTTTCTTTCCCTCATAAGCAATTTGCCTATGACCAAAAAAACACAGGGGAAAATGCAGATGTCTAATTATCGATATTTTGGTGTTTGATGTGCCATGTTTTGTTGAAGCAACAGAAATATCATAACACCTGGCATCCTCTCTGTTTCCTTTTCATGCAACCCAGCTGACTTTTTCTGAAGCCATAAGAAACAAAGCCAGGCTATCCATCACTGGGAGTGTGGGAGAAAACGGCCGTGTGCTGACCCCCGACTGCCCCAAGGCCGTACACACAGGAACCGCGATTAGACAAAGTTCGGGATTGGCTGTCATTGCATCGGACCTACCATAAAAACCAAAAAAATAATTGAGTGCCTTAATCAAACTGTGTTGGTGACTGATGACACAGCCCCGAGGGACAGGCCAAGCGTGGGTCTTGGCTGAACCCATCCTTTGGCTGAGAGCAGGAAGGACATACTGAGAGCTGGACAGAACCAGTGCATGAGTTCAGCACGGAAATGCAGACTCGGATTTTTTTTATCAGGAAAACTCACAATTTAGTTTTTTGGGGGGAGTGGGTGGGGGATATCTGGGATAGGTGTATTAACAGCAACAGATTCCACTTGAGCGCACTTAAAACTAATCAGACTGGCCAGTTAGCGCATTAAACTGTGAAGTTCTTTCTCAGAAAGGTCTTGGTCACCACAGCAAGGGATTCAACAGTTAACAGAGGTCAAGGAACCTGCTACCAGTGTCTCCAGAACACCCATATAGTCGATGGAATAATCTGCAGCTGAGAGAAGCAGTCACTAAGATGTGATAGGAAAATAATAAATATGTAAATCCTGTGAAAAAACAACAAAATTTAAAGAAAGTATTTACAATTACTTTGGAAATAAAACAATACTGAAACATGCTTGCTTTTTAACTGAAGTAAATCCAGTAGAGGACAACACAATTGTTTTTTCTAACCATCTTAGGGAACAATACATTGCAATAATTGATAATAGTGCCATCACTGTAATAAACTTTAGAGACTTTTTTAATGTAAAAGTTGTTGGTCACCTTGTTTCCTTCACTCTGTCACACAAGTTGGCTCATAGTTGTGTTTGTCTATCAGAAACAAAAAGAAAACACAAATGAAGAAAAAGTTGGCATGAAGTCAGCCATCTGCATTGTAGAATTTAAAAGACTATGGGTCACTCACGTTATCAATATAATTTATAATCCTGTTCAGTGTACGAAATTGTAGGTTTTGTACCCACCCAAAAGAATAAAACAACAGTTTTTCTTACAGTATCTATCCACAGAGCTTAAATTTTTCCCCTATTATTTGAGAAACTGTGAGACTCCATATTGTAAAAGTGAGGGATAGGCCATATAAGAAAATGGAGCTTGCCTTTATTATTCTGCATACTTTTTTCTAGATCTTGGGCTCATTTTTAACAGGTTAAGTTGTCAAAGGTAGAGTCCTTGGGTCTGGGAATGAACCACTATTCTAAAACGAACAGACCCTATGTGGAACTTTTACTTGACTCTGTTTTGCTGCATAAAATTCAGTGTCTCTTGGGTATTCCCCCTCATTCCCATACTAAATTCTTTGAAGATACTGATAACAGTTTGTTGTAGACTACAGTTAAAAAACTCAATCCTTATTTCTACCCAGTAATTGTGAATAAAATTATACCATGATCATTTTTTAGAAAACAAAACCCTTATGGTTCAAAAGGCCTGCTTCATTTGAAATGATTAATGAGTTCAATGATACAGATAAAAAAAAAAAAATCACAGATTGAGGGACCTTTGCAGAAAGCACAAACCAGGATGCTGCCCAAAGTGTGGCCTGAAGGATAAGTTGAGTTTTCACAGGAGGAGGTGCTGGTAAGATCCGAGGGTGAGCAGCACAGGAAGCTGTTTCTTTTTTCAGTGTCTAAGGTACAAGGCTTGTGAAGCCAGGTGGCCTGGTGAGGACACAGGTTGTGATGCCATGGAAGCTCTGTCAGAAATATGGAGAATTGGTTTCCTTCCCTCAATGCTTACAATCCCCATTGAATATCTGTGTGTCACTACAATGTAATCCTTACAACACATGTATGCACTGTCCCTCGGGAAAGGTTACTTCTCTGTTGTTGAGCAATGATTCATTTCACAACCTAGGCCCCTCCCTGGTGTCTTCCTCTTCTTCTTCTTCTTCTCTCACTCCTACCCAAGCTCTCAGCCAGCAAATGGACCTCCACAGCACACGGAACATGGCATCTACTGTCTCTTCAGTCTGTAGATCTTCTCTGTCTTTACCTGACTGTCACACATCCGTCAGCCCTGAAATCGAATTATACGTGTACTGAGAAGATCTCCATGATTATCAGCCACCCCTGCCCATGACACTGAGTTACATGCCGCCATTTTTAATGTTTCTTACCCATTACAGCACTCATCGTACTGCATTGTAATTGCCTGTGTACTTGTCTATAAACTACTAGACTGTCAGCTCCATGAGGGGCAGGGACTGTGTCTATCTTGTTCACAGTTGTATCCCCAGCACCCAGCACAGTGCCTGGCATATTGTAGGTGCTTAATAAATATTTGTTGAATGAAAGAATGAATTGAGTCAATTTAATTAACTTGAGGCAAAAAAATCATATTTTTCCCCTTAACAGCCCTGGGGTGTAAGTTAGGTATAGAGTGGGTTAAAATGAAACTGAAGGTTGACTGATATTTTCACCTTTAAGGCTAAATCTGAGCTTTTAAAAATTACATTTTAAATATAGACAAAGCATTCATGATCATCTAATTTTTATTTTGAAGTCAGTGGCATTCAGAGTTAATAAAAACAATTTGTCCCTACAGAGAAGCCTTGAGAGAAAACACCTTTCATTTTACTATCACACTGGTATGTATTTCCCCTTTGAAAAGTTTATAAAGAGCCGGGCAGTGATGGCACACGCCTTTATTCCCAGCGCTTGGGAGGGAGAAGCAGGCGATTTCTGAGTGCAAGGCCAGCCTGGTCTACAGAGTGAGTTCCAGGACAGCCAGGGCTATATAGAGAAACCCTGTCTCGAAGAACCAAAAATAAATAAATTAATTAAAATAAAATAAAATAAAGCTTTTTTTCTTACAAACATGGGTTTAACTCATTTAGCATTAAAAAGGTAGAAGCCTTTTCTTTCTCTATGTAATAAAGATTGGAGCTCATTTTTCATCCAGAATGAGTGAATCCTTTCTACACTGGTACTTGGTCTTTTGCTCCATGTGCATATGTAAGTATGGATGTGTGTGTAAGTATGTAATTGTGAGAATGCATGCAAGCTGAGCCCAATTGGGTATGAATGGAAATGTATAAATGAATAAATAAGCATGCATGAATCTGTATATGAATTTATGTGAGATTATGCATATTCGCTTATGTAAAAGTTTTTCCTTCTGCGAGTGTTATTCTCTTCTCCTGGTTCAATAGAAGTTTATTGCTCCAACCTTCCCCCTAGCCAGACAAGCAAGGGCATCTGGACAATAGGGGAAAGGCTCTAGCAATCAATCCTTTACTTCATCTCCTGCTGTTTTAGGATGAGGTGCTAAGTGCCTGAGACTGCAGTCTCTGGCCTCAGAGGATCACAGAAGGCAGGTCAGCTACAACAGCACAGGAACTTAGACTTGGATAAGTAAACTTTTTATTATGCAGCAACCCTAAATTTCTCGTAAAACAAAGTCTTACCCCCGAATCTCTAAGACAAAGTCTTCCTAATCTCTAAGACAAAGTCTTCCTCCTGCCGACACTGTTCCCCCTTGGCTGCCTGGAGAAGAACAGAGAAGAAGGAAGAAACCCCACGCTGGGCTTGGCCCCTGGCAACGGGCAGTTTCATGTTTAACTATAACTCTGTGGCATAGTTTACTTAGCTAGAATATTGTCAAGAAAATTAAGTGATTCAGAACAACGATTAAGCTTGGCATTTAGAAAGACTTTTAAAATAGCTTTCATTCAAGTTTGGAGTAGGTTTGTGTTATGTTAAGAGTTGTATTTGTTTATAGTAGAAAGTAATTTTGGAAAAAAGAAAAGAGTAATTTTGACACTCTCTGGAGCCTCAGCAACAGAATTGTTATTAAACTCAGAAGTGTGATTTTATTTTAAATATTTTATTTATTTATTTTATATACATGACAAGTATACTGTAGCTGTCTTCAGACACACCAAAAGAGGGCATAAGACCCCATTACAGATGGTGGAGAGCCACACATGTGGTTGCTGGGAATTGAACTCAGGACCTCTGGAAGAGCAGACAATGCTCTTAACTGCAGAGCCATCTCTCCAGCCCAGAGAGATGATTTTAAAACATGTGAAAATGAAAGCTGGTGAGATGGCCCAGTGGGTATACGTGATTGCCATACAAGCCTGGGGACAGCCCTGTAAAGCTGGAAGGAGAACTGACTACAGAGTTGCCCTCTGGCCTCCATATATGCACTGTGGTATGTATGCCCTTACACACACCCATCATATACACACAATAATACTACATAAAAAATTAAGGTTAGGGCTGGAGAGATGGCTCATTAGCTAAGAGAACTGGATGCTCTTACAGAGGTCCCGAGTTCAATTCCCAGCAACCACATGGTGTCTTACAACCATCTGTAATGGGATCTGATGTCCTCTTCTGGCACACAAGTGTACATGCAGATAGAGCACTCATATACATCAAATAAATCTTTAAAAAAGAAGTTTAAAACATTTGATTACACAAAGTGAAAGAACCCAGGTACTAAACAAGAAAGATCATTACATAATGAACCTAATTACTTCATGCAAAAATATCTTAGAAGTTCCCCAAGCTAGGTAATCAGTAAGCAGTGACTACTGTTGGGAGATCTAAAGAGAACAACTTTGCTACAGTCAGCCCTATAACTCATTGAAAATGCCAGTCGCAAACGGTCTACACTAATTTCAGGTTGCTTCATGAATTACATGTCTGACACTTGGCTTTCCCACCTGTATAACTATTATTTAATTTGTTTCCTAAGGCACAGTAGGTGTTCAAAATTTATTTGTCAGTGCTTAAGCACACCTTATATATTAAGTCACAATCAACAAAAATGGTCAAGACTTTTTTTCTCAGAAAGCAGAACACCTCAACTTACATTGCCAAGATAGCAGTAACAGGAATAAAACCTAAACTAAAAGTGATACCTTTGAAAATGTGAGCAATGCTGTGGATTGATCTCCTTGGAGTTTTGCTTTGTTTTGTTTTTAATAATACCACTCCAAAGTGCATGTTTTCATTCATAGTCCCAGCAGAGTTTTGTTTTCAGTCGTGAAAATTGCAGTCTTGTTATTTGTAAAATCAAAGGGAAATGGAAAACATGATTTACTTACATATCCCCTCAGCAAATAAGGCTTTCTTCAAGAGAGCTATTTTATGTAATGATTATGATATCATAAAAAGAGATCAGAGACAGAAATGGTATCTCAAATAAAAAGAAAACAAAAATGCTTTCTGTGAAAGAAGAAAACCCTGATACTCCTTTGTTTTGCTGTGGCTTTATTTGCTTAGACAGTGGAAGAGAATTTAAGAACTAACAAAAGATGAGATAAAGACACACTAAAATGAAGGCGCTTGGGTAAAATGAAAAATTTCCCCAGGTGGAAAGGTTCAATTTTTTCCTTAACGATTTTATTTCTATATTTCAGAACACGAGGGGGGCAAGGAGGGGGTATACACAGTAAGTGCAGCACCCAAGTAGTCCAGAAGAGGGCATCACAGATTCCCTACACTTAGAGTCTCAAGAAGTGTTGAAAACTGAATTCCAGTCCTCTGGAAGAGCAGGAAGTGCAGAGCCATCTCTCCAGCACCAAACATAAGGGTTGTTTGCTTGTTTGTTAAGAGAGAAGGAGTGCTGAGCTCCCAATTCTTCCACTGTTAGTTGTATAATATTAGTGTTTTCCTCATTGATTATATGCATATCGCCTTTAAATCTCTGACAGGACACAAACTGGCATTGTGCTTGCCTTGAAGGAAGGAAACAAGTAGAATATTCTCAGTCATATGTTTGAGATGATGTAAAAAATCATTTATCATTGCCTGTGTAGAAATCACTGTCAGTTCTTTGATGCTAGTTTTCCATTAATGTGAAAGCTTTAGACACTTTTTTAATAAACAGAATATAAAAGAACTTAGTCTATATTTGACTCATTTAGAAATTATTTTCATCTTTATACACATCAGACTAGGTGCTTTTCCAAACTTCTAAATCATGGGATCTGTCATTCCTGCCTACCTGGCATTTCACAGAGATGTCCTTCTCACCCACTCTCTCCACTATTAGAGTACATGCTTTTACAAATATTAGAACAGGTATGTTGCCTGACGCTCAGCCTCATCAATCTAAATCCATATCATGTGTACAATCTCACACAAAGTCATCCCATTCTCTTCCACTTCTCCATCTTCATTTTGCTTTTCACATTGTTAACCTCCACTAACTCTTGCCATGATTTTCATCTTCAGTAAAAAATGAAATTCTTGACATTTTCAAACACTCTCTATCACTCATGTTCCACTGAAACATTGAAGTTAAAAGAATGGCAACCGTTTAAGTTATGACTACACACACACACACACACACACACACACACACACACACACATCTTTATAAGCTAGAAATGCAGCTTAGAAAGTAAGAGCACATATTGCTTTTGCAGAAGACCTGAGCTTGGTTCCCAATACCTGTACTGGATAACCAACAAGCACCTCTAACTTAAGCACTAGGGGAGTTCAACACTTCTGACCCCCAACACACATATATACATACATAAATGTACCCAAACATACAAATATATAATTGAAAAAATTTTAAATCTTAAACAATTTCTCTTTGTAGAAGTATGTGCTGACAGACCAGTGATGTAGTCAGCAGACAAAAGTGTTTGCTGAGCAAGTCTGAAAATCCAAGTTCAATTCCTGGAACTCAGAGAGGAAAAGAGAATTAACTCCTAAAAGTTGTCCTCTGAATTCCACAAGCAATTGGCAACATGCATGGCTAGAGGATTGTGAGTGTAAGGCCAGCCTGGGCAACACAGCAAGTATCAGGCCAGCCTATTCTATTAGCAAGATCTTGTCTCAAATAAGAAGATAAAAAATACAGTAATAACAAAATAACTATGTCAACCACACAGGTAAAATGAAGTCATGACTTCAAAGATATGTCCAAAAAAGGAAGGATGACATCTATCCATCTAACTACACTATTAAAATGAACTAATGAACTGCTTGCTTGTTCACATTAGTTACTACTCACTTCTACACAAATGCTACATAGTCACTAAGGACATTGGAGTTTCACATATCTATCTAGTACAGTACCTCAAGGTCAATTGTTAATTCTGAGTTATGTTAGTATAGAGATGTCATTTAACCCCAACCCACTCCTTGACTCCCAGTGATTGCTGCCTCTATGTACTTTAAGTCACTCTTGACAAAGGGCATAGAACAGACCTATGATCCCCCACCTCATTTGGATAATGCCCAACTTCTCACCTTGCCTTCCTTCTCTTGAGCTAGTTGATAAAAGGAGTAACTTTGAGTCTAACATTTAACACCTCTAACTGAAAAATAAAAAAGAAAGAAAAGGAAAAGAAACACCACGAAAGGGCTACTGTAATAGGTAAGGGTTACAGGAAAGGGCTACTGTAATGGGTAAAGGTTATGGGAAAGGGCTACTCTTTCTAACTCTATGAAGAATTGAGTTGGAATTTTGATAGGGATTGCATTGACTCTGTAGATTGCTTTTAGTAACATGGCCATTTTTACTATATTGATCCTGCCAATCCACAAACGTGGGAGATCTTTCCATTTTCTGAGGTCGTTTTTGATTTCTTTTTTGAGAGACTTGAAGATTTTGTTATACAGATCTTTGACTTGTTTGTTTAGAATCACACCAAAATATTTTATATTGTTTGTGACTATTGTGAAGAGAGTCATTTCTCTAACTTCTTTCTCATCCTGTTTATCCTTTGTGTAGAGGAAGGCTACTGATTTGTTTGAGATAATTTTATATCCAGCCACTTTGCTGAAGTTATTAATCAAGTTAAGAAGTTCCCTGGTGGAATTTGGGGGGTCACTTAAATATACTATCATATCATCTGCAAATAGTGATATTTTGACTTCTTCCTTTCCAATTTGTATCCTATTCACATCTTTTTGTTGTCTAATTGCTCTAGATAGAACTTCAAGTACTATATTGAATAGATAGGAAGAGAGTGCGCAGCCTTGCCTAGTCCCTGCTTTTAGTTGGATTGCTTCAAGTTTTTCTCCATTTAGTTTGATGTTGGCTACGAGTTTGTGTAGATTACTTTTACTATGTTTAGGTATGGCCCTTGAATTCTGGACCTTAGCAAGACTTGGGATGTTGAATTTTGTGAAATGCTTTTTCAGCATTTAAAGAAATGGTCATGTGGGATTTTTCTTTGAGTTTGTTTATGTAGTGGATTTTGTTGATGGATTTCCATATGTTGATCCCGGCATCCCTGGGAAGAAGCCTACTTGATCATGATGGATGATTGTTTTGATGTGTTCTTAGATTTGCTTTCAGGAATATTATTGAGTAGTTGTGCACTGATATTCATAAGGGAAATTGGTTTAAAGTTCTTTTCTTTGTTGGTTCTTTGTGTGGCTTTGGCATCATGCTAACTGTGGCTTCATAGAATGAATTGGGAAGCGTTCATCTGCTCCTGTTTTGTGGGATAGTTTGAAAAGTATTGGTATTAGGTATTCTTTGAAGATCTGATAGAATTTTGCACGATACCCATCTGGTTATTGGCTTTTTTTGTTTGGGAGATTTTAATGACTGCTTCTATTTCATTAGGAGTCATAGGACTGTTTACATGGTTTATCTGATCCTAATTTAACTTTGGTATTTGGTATCTGTCCAGAAAATTGCCCAACTCATCCAGATTTTCCAGTTTTGTTGAATAAATGTATTTGTAGTAGAATCTGATGATTTTTTTAATTTCTTTACTTTCTGTTGTTATATCTCCCTTTTCATTTCTTATTTTGTTAATTTGGATACTTTCTCTATGCCCTTTGGTTAATCTGGCTAAGAGTTTATTTATCTTGTTGATTTTCTCAAAGAACCAGCTCCTAATTTTGTTGATTCTTTGTATAGTTCTTTTTGTTTCTACTTTGTTGATTTCAGCCCTGAGTTTGACTATTTCCTGCCATCTAATCCTCTTTGGTGTATTTGTTCCTTTTTGTTCTAGAGCTTTCAGGTTCTAGAGCTTTCAGCTGCTAATATATGCTCTCTCCAGTCTCTTTTTGGAGGCACTCAGGGCTATGAGTTTTCCTCTTAGCTTTGCTTTCATTGTGTCCCATAAGTTTGGATATGTTGTGGTTTCATTTTCATTAAACTCTAAGAAGTCTTTAATTACTTTATTTCTTCCTTGACCAAGTTATCATTGAGTAGAGCGTTAGTCAGCTTCCATGTGTAGGTGGGCTGTCTGTTGTTTTTGTTGCTATTGAAAACCAGCCTTAGTCTGTGGTGATCTGATAGGATGCATGGGATTATTTTAATCTTGTATCTGTTGAGGCCTGTTTTGTGATCAATTATACGGTCAATTTTGGAGAAGGTACCATGAGGTGCTGTGGGGCAGTGGGCTGTTCTGACAGCCTGGGTCCAGTAGAGCTGCCACCTTTAGAACCCGGAGACCCACTGAGCAGAGTAAATTTGTTCACAAGGGATGGTAGGCGTTCAATGATAGCTCTTGAAACGATGGCTCAGATTTCTCCCCAAACCCCTCACAGGTGCCCATGCAGGAGTTGTGTGCTCTATCAGGTAGACAATGCCCCAAGATCTCAGCATTCTAGCTGGACCCTATACCCAGTCATCTGACCACAAGCCAGACATGCCACACCCCATAAAATATGAGGGGAGGTCTGCCCCCTCCTCTCTCTTGCTTTTTGCTCTCTTACTTTTCCTTTTACTCTCCCTCTCTTGTTATTTCTCTCCTCTCTGTTTTTTGTTCTCTTCTCTTGCTTTCCTCCTTTCCCTTTTCTCTCTCTCTCGTCTTTCTCTCCTTTCCTTCCCTTTACTTAACCTGCATATTTTCTCCTTCCTATAATAAAACAACTCAGTTATATATTGCTTCCTTTTTAACTAAGGTGCAGTGTAGCAACAGATCAACACTGGAGAGAGAGGGACCTGGGCCTCATCAGCAGGTCCTTGTTTTGGTACAATTGCTAGAGGATGTGGGTAGCACGCCCCCACCTTTGGTACAACAAGGTGTTGAGAAAGTAGTATATTCTTTTATTTTAGGATGAAATGTTCTATAGATATCTGTTAAATCCATTTAGTTCATAAATTCTTTCAGTTTCACTGTGTCTCTGTTTAGTTTGTTTTTCCATGATCTGTCCACTGATCAGAATGGAGTTTTGAAGTCTCCCACACTGTTTTGTGAGGTGCAATGTGTGCTCTCAGCTTTAATAAAGTTGCTTTTATGAATGTGGGTGCCCTTGCATTTGGAGGATAGGTGTTCAGAATTGAGAGTTCTTCTTGGTAGATTTTTTTCTTTGATGAGTATGAAGTGTCCTTCCTTGACTTTTTTTTTGACAACTTTTGGTTGAAGTCATTAGAATGGCTACTCCAGCTCGTTTCTTGGGACCATTTGCTTGGAAAATTGTTTTCCAGCCCTTTACTCTGAGGTAGTATCTGTTTTTGACATTGAGGTACATTTCTTGTATGCAGCAAAATGCTGGGTTCTGTTTATGTATCCAGTCTGTTAGTTTATGTCTTTTTATTAGAAAATTGAGTCCATTGATGTTAAAAGATATTATAGAATAGTGATCGTTTCTTCTTGTTATTTTTTATGTTATTTTTAGGTTTGTGTGGCTATCTTATTTTGTGTTTGTTGAAAGATTACTTTCTTGCTTTTCTGGGGTGTAATTTCCCTCTTTGTGTTGGAGTTTTCCATCTATTATACTTTGTAGGGATGGATTTGTGGAAAGATATTGTGTAAATTTGGTTTTGTCATGGAATATCTTTGTTTCTCCATCTAGTTTAATTGAGAGTTTTGCTGGGTATAATAGCCTGGGCTGGCATTCGTGTTCTCTTAGGGACTGTAGGACATCTGCCCAGGATCTTCTGGCTTTTAGGGTCTCTGACGAAAAGTCTAGTGTAATTCTGATTGGTCTGCTTTCATAAGTTACTTGACCATTTTCTTCTACTGCTTTTAATATTCTTTTGTTTTGTGCATTTATTATTGCTTTTGATTATTATGAAACAGAGTTTTTTTTTTCTGTTCCAGTCTACTTGGAGTTCTGTAGGTTTCTTGTATATTTATAGATATCTCTTTCTTTAGGTTAGGGAAGTTTTCTTCTATAAATTTGTTAAAGATAGTGTACTGGCTGGTTTTGTGCGTCAACTTGACACAGGCTGGAGTTATCACAGAGAAGGGAGCTTCACTTGGGGGAGTGCCTCCATGAGACCCAGCTGTGGGGCATTTTCTCAATTAGTGATCAAGAGGGTAGGGCCCCTTGTGGGTGGTGCCATCCCTGGACTGGAAGTCTTGGGTTCTATAAGAGAGCAGGCTGAGCAAATCAGGAGAAGCAAGCCAGCAAGGAACATCTCTCCATGGCCTCTGCATCAGCTCCTGCTTCCTGACTTGTTTGAGTTCCAGTCCTGACTTCCTCTGGTGATCAACAGCAATGTGGAAGTAAGCTGAATAAACCCTTTCCTTCCCAACTTGCTTCTTGGTCATGATGTTTGTGCAGGAATAGAAACCCTGACTAGAACACTAGGAGAAATGCTGCATACAAGCCAATTGACACCCCAGCTTGAAGGCATCCCAGGAGACATGGTGCATAC
Organism: Montemys delectorum; assembly: GCA_019843815.1. NCBI lineage: Eukaryota > Metazoa > Chordata > Mammalia > Rodentia > Muridae > Montemys > Montemys delectorum. Next base: position 24,353 of record JADRCD010192826.1, on the reverse strand, counting down.
AGGCTAGCTGACACTCCAGCTTGAAGGCACCCCAGGAGTTCCTCTGTACACAGGGCAACCTACACCACAGTCTGAAGATCTCCTGAGGGTTCCATGGCATGCAGGGCAACTGACCCAGCAGACTGAAAGCCTCCCTGGAGTTCTGCTGCACACAGGAAACAAGAAACCATAGTCCGTAGGCTCCCCTGGAGAACAGCTTCACACAGAACAACAGCTTGACTGCTCCTCTGAAAATCGTACAGTCTGAAGGCCTCCCAGGAGACCTGCTAAGGCCAGGGCAACAGATCAGCAGCTTCTCTGCCCCTGTTAAGACCTTGCAATTGAAAGGCCCCACAGGAGGTCTGCTAAAACCAGGGCCATAGGTCTACCAGGAGACCTGAAGCAACCCAGGGACAAAAGAGGAAGATGACAGACATAATCACCCAGACCAGCAAACACAGGTATAACCATATGGCAAGAGGCAAGCACAAGACCATAAGCAACCAGAAGTCCATATACATGGGCATCTTCACAACTCAGTTCTCTCACCACAGCAAGCTCTGAATACACCAATACACCTGAAAGTCAGGAAGCTGACCTAAAATCCCATCTCATGAAGATAATAGAATCCCTTAAGGAGGATATAAATAACTCACTGAAAGAAATACAAGAAAACACAGGTAAACAGGTAGAACCCCTTAAAGAGGAAATGAAAAAAATCCCTTTTTAAAAAATGCAGGAAAACACAATCAAACAGGTGAAGGAATTGAATAAAGCAGTCGAAGACCTAAAAGTGGAAGTAGAAACAATAAAGAAAACACAAATGGAGGAAAACCTAGGAAAGAGGTCAGGAATTACAGATGTAAGCATCACCAACAGAATACAAGAGATAGAAGAGAGAATCTCAGGTGTAGAAGATAACCTAGAAGATTAATACAACTATCAAAGAAAATTCATAAAAACATAAAAAAACTCCTAACCCAAAATATCCACAGGAAATTCAGGATACAATGAAAAGACCAAATCTAAAAATAATGGGAATAGAGGAGAATGAAGATTCCCAGCTCAAAGGAACTCAAAATATCTTCAACAAGATCATAGAAGAAAACTTCCCCAACTGAAAGAAAGAGCTGGCCATAAAGGTACAAGAAGCCTATAGAACACCAAGTAACTGGGACCAGAAAAGAAAATTCTCTTGTCACATAGTAATCAAAACACTAAACCCAGAGATCAAAGTAAGAATATTGAAAGCTGCAAGGGAAAAGGGCCAAGTGACATACAAAAGTAGATCTATCAGAATTATACCAGACTTCTCAACAGAGACACTAAAAGCCAGAAGAGCCTGGTCAGAGGTCATGCAGACTCTAAGAGAACACAAATGTCAGGCCAGGCTACTATATCCAAGAAAACTCTTAACCAACATAGATGGAGAAACCAAAATATTCTGGATCAAAACCAAATTCAAACAGTATCTATCTATCAATTGATCCCTACAGAGAATCCTAGAAGGAAAACTCCAACACAAGGAGGGTACCTACACCAAAGAAAAGACAACATATTAAACATCTCACAACAAAGTCAAAAGGAGTGAACCATATGCACCTAAAGCCACTTATAAAAACAAACATAACAGTATCTAACAGACATCTGTCTTTAATACCTCTCAGTATTAATGGACTCAACTCACCGATAAAAAGACATAAGCTAACAGACTGGATACACAAACGGGATCCAGAATTTTGCTGCACATGAGAAACACACCTCAATAACAAAGACAAACACAATCACAGAGTAGGAGTTTGGAAAACATCTTCCAAGCAAATGGTCCCAAGAAAATAAGGTGGAGTTGCCATTCTAATATTCATAAAATAGACTTTCAACCAAAAGTTACCAAGCTTGATGAAGAAGGACATTTCATATTCAAAGAGAAAATGCACCAAGAGAAAGTCTCAATTCTGAGCATCTATGCCTCAAATGCAAGGGTACCCACATTCGTAAAAGAAACTTTACTAAAGCTCAAAAAAATATTGAACCCCACACAACAATGGGGGAGACTTCAACACCCCACTCTTCCTAATGAACAGGTCATTGAAACAGAAACTAAATAGAGACACTGTGAAACGTATAGATATTATGGACCAAATGGATTTAACAAATATCTACAGAACATTTCACCCTAAAACAAAAGAATACACCTTCTCAGCACCTCATGATACCTTCTTCAAAACTGACCATATAATTTGTCACAAAACTACATTGAAATGATACAAGAAGATTGAAGTAATCCCATGCTTAATGCCATATCATTATGGTAAAAGGCTGGTCTTCAATAGCAGCAACAACAACAGAAAGCCCACATACACATGGAAGCTTAACAACTCTCTACTCAATGATAAATCACTCAAGGAAAAAATAAAGAAAGAAATTAAAGACTTCCTGGAATTAATGAAAATGTTGACACATCATACCTAAACTTATGGGACACAATAAAAGGAATGCTAAGAAGAAAATTCATAGCACTAAGTGTCCTGGTAAAGAAATTAGAGAGATCTTACCCTAGCAACTTAACAGCACACCTGAGAGCTCTAGATCAAAAAGAAGTAAACACACCCAAGAGGAGTAGAAGGCAGGAAAATGTCAAACTCAGGGCAGAAATCAACCAAATAAAAACAAAGAGAACAATACAAAAAATCTCAAAACCAAAGCTGGTTCTATGAGAAAATCTACACGATAGATAAGCCAAACTAACTAAAGGGCCTAGACATTATCCAAATTAACAAAATCAGAAAAGAAAAGGAAGACACAACAACAGAAACAGAGGAAATTTAAAAAAAAACATCAGATCCTACTATAAAAGCCTATACTCAACAAAACTAGATGAAATGGATGGTTTTCTAGACAGATACTACATACCAAACTTAAATCAAGAGCACGTTAACTATCTAAACAGGTCCATATTACCATAAGGAAATTGAAGAAGTAATTAAAAACCTCCTAACCAGAAAACAACCTAGGGCCAGATGGATTTAGTGGAGAATTCTACTAGAGCTTCAAAGAAGACCTAATACCAATATTCCACAAACTGTTTTATAAAATAGAAACAGAAAGAACACTACCTAATGCATCCTATGAAGCCACAATTACTCTAATAACTAAACCACACAAGGACCCAACAAAGAAAGATAACTTCAGACCAATATTGCTTATGAATACTGATGCAAAAATACTCAATAAAATTCTTGCAAACCAAATTCAAGAATACATCAAAATCATCATTCACCACGATCAAGTAGGCTTCATCCCAGGGATGCAAGTTTGGTTCAATATATGGAAATCCATTAACATAATCCACTATGTAGACAAACTCAAATTAAAAAAATCACATGATCATCTCCATAGATGCAGAAAAAGCATTTGACAGAATACAACCCTCCTTTATGTTAAAAGTATTGGGGAGAGCAAGAGTTCAAGGCTGATACCTAAGCATAATAAAAGTAATTTACTGCAAACCAATATCCAATCTCAAATTAAATGGAAAGATACTTGAAGCAATCCCACTAAAATCAGACACAAGACGAGGATGACCATTTTCCCCATACCTATTCAATATAGTACTCAAAATGCTAGCTAGAACAATAAGACAACAAAAAGAGATCTCAGTAATACAGGTCAGCGAAGAAGTCAAAATATCACTATCTGATTTTCAGATCATATGATAGTATATGCAAGCGGCCCCCAAAATTTAACCAGAGAACTTCTCCAGCTGATGAACAACTTCAGCAAAGTAGCCAGATATAAAAGTAACTCAAATAAATCAATAGCCTTCCTTTATACAAAGAATACACAGGCTGAGAAAGAAATTAGGGAAACAACTTCTTTCACAATAGTGACAAACAATATAAAATATCTTGGGGTAACTCTAACCAAACAACTGAAAGATCTGATGACAATAACTTCAAGTCTCTCAAGAATGAAAGTGAAGATCTCAGAAAATAGAGAGATCTCCCATTTTCATGGATTGGCAGAATTAACATAGTAAAAATGGTCTTCCTACCAAAGATGATCTACAGATTCAATGGAATCTCCATATAAATCCCAACACAATTCTTCAAAGACCTGTAAAGAGCAATTCTCAATTTCATATAAAAAAAACAAAAACACCCAGGATAGCGAAAACAATTCTTATCAAAAGAACTGGTGGGGAAGCTATACTACAGAGCAATAGTGATTAAAAACTGCATGATATCGGTACAGAAACAGACACATTGATCAATGGAATAGAATTGAAGACCCAGAAATACAACCACACACTTATGAACACTTAATCGTTGCCAAAGAAAAAATATACAATGGAAAAACAGAAAGCATCTTCAATAAATGATGCTGGTCTAACTGGCTGTCTGTATGTAGAAAATAAAATTAGACCCATATTTGTCACCTTGCACAAGTCCAAGTGGATCAAAGACCTCAACATAAAACCAGATACACTGAGTCTAATAGAAGAGAAAATGGGAAAGAGTCTAGAACTCATTGGCACAGGGGGAAATCTCCTAAAAAGAACTCTATTGGCTCATGCTCTAAGATCAAGAATTGATAAACAGGATCTCATGAACCTGGAAAGCTTCTGTAAGACAAAAGACATAGTCAATAAGAACAATTGGCAACCTACTCATTGGGAAAAAGTCTTCACTAACCTCACATCCAATAGAGAGCTAATATCCAAAATATGTAAAGAACTCAAGAAGCGAACCACCAGAAAACCAAACAACCCAATCCAAAAAATGGAGTATAGAACTAAACAGAGAGTTCACAACTGAAGAGTCTCAAATGGCTGAGAAGCACCTAAAGAAAGGTTCAGAGTCCTTAGTGATCAGAGAAATGCAAATCAAAATGACCCTGAGATTCCACCTTACACCAATCACAATGGCTAAGATCAAAATGTCAGGTTATAGCACATGTTGGAGAGGATGTGGAGGAGAAAGAGGAACACTCCTCCATTGCTGGTGAGATTGCAAACTCATACAACCACTTGGAAATCAATCTGGAGGTTCCTCAGAAAGTTCAAAATAGATTTACCTGAAGACCTATCAATACCACTCTTGGGAATATGCCCAAAAGATGCTCCATCAGGCCATAAGGGCATATGTCCTACTAGGTTCATAGTGGCCTTGTATGTGGTAGCCAGAGCTGGACACAACCCAGATGTCTTATGACAGGAGAATGGATACAGAAAATGTGGTTCATTTACACAGTGGAATATTACTCAGCTATTAAGAACTAGGACATCCTGAGTTTTGCAGGCAAATGCATGGAACTAGAAAATATCATCCCGAGTGAGGTAACTCAGACCCAAAAGGACATGCATGGTATGTACACACTAATAAGTGAATATTATCCAAAAAACAAAACAAACAAACAAACAAACAAAACCCAAAAACAGAGTACAGAATACTCAAGATAGAGTCTTCTCTCAAAAATTTTACAAGCTGAAGAGTCCAAGTGAGGACACCTCAAACCCACTTGGTAGGGAGAAGAAAGCAATCACCAGGGGACAGAGTGAAGGATCTGGGTGCGAAAGGGGAACAGGGTGGAGGGAATAGGGGTACATTATCTGGTATTGGGTGGGGAAAATGGACTGAAGCCTTGCAGGTCAGCAGAAAGAATGGAAATAGGCAACCTCAGAAGGTAGGAGAGGTGGGGACCCTCCAGAATGTACCAGAGACGTAGGAGGTGAGAGACTCTCAGGACCCAAAGGGATGGACCTTAGAAAAAATTCCCTATAGTGGGGAGAGGTAACTTGTAGAGTCCATATCCAGCAGAAAGATGGGGCACCAAGTGAGGGATGGGGTTGCCATCCCACAATCAAAACTCTGACCCATAATTGTTCCTGTCTGAAAGAACTGCAAGAACGGACATGGAGAGGAGCCTGAGAAAATGAAGATCCGGCGACAGACCCAAAGTGGGATCCAGCTCAAGGGGAGGCTCAATGTTTGACACTATTACTGAGATTATAAAGCACTCACTAAAACAGACCCATCATGACTGCCCTCCAAAAGACCCAACAAGCAGCTGAAAGAGTCAGATGCAGATATTTGCACCCAACCAATGGACAGAAGCTGTTGACCCCTGATGTTGAACTAGGGAAAAGCAGGAAGAAACTGAGGAGGGTGACCCTGTAGGGAAACCAGCAGTCTCAATTAACCTGGACCCCTCCCCACCCCCCCCAAGATCTCTCAAACACTGGACCACCAACCAGGCAGCATACAGCAGCTGACATGAGGCCCCCAACTCATATACAACAGAAGACTGCTGGGTCTGGATTCAGTCAGAAATGATGAACCTAATCCTCAAGAGAATGGAGGGCCCAAGGAGTTTAGAGGTCTGTTGACATAGGGATACGGGTGGGGACATAGAGACATCTTCATGGAGTCAGGACAGTGGGGAGGAGGTATGGGATGTGGAAGAGTTGGAGGGTGGACCAGGAGGGGAATAAAATCTGGAGTATAATTTAAAAAGAAAGATTAAATAAAAATTAAAAAAAAACCTCAAGTTATTGAAGAAACTGAAGTAGATATCACAAGATAAAAAGATCCCCCATGTTAATGGATGTCTTAGTCAGGGTTTCTATTCCTGCACAAACATTATGACCAAGAAGCAAGTTGGGAAGGAAAGGGTTTATTCAGCTTACTTCCACATTGCTGTTGATCACCAGAGGAAGTCAGGACTGGAACTCAAGCAGGTCAGGAAGCAGGAGATGACACAGAGGCCATGGAGGGATGTTTCTTACTGGCTTGCTTCCCCTGGCTTGCACAGCCTGCTCTCTTATAGAACCCAAGACTTCCAGCCCAGGGATGGCACCACCCACAAGGGGCCCTACTCCCTTGATCACTAATGGAGAAAATGCCCCACAGCTGGGTCTCATGGAGGCACTCCCCCAACTGAAGCTCCCTTCTCTGTGATAACTCCAGCCTGTGTCAAGTTGACGCACAAAACCAGCCAGTACAATGGATTAGTAGGATTAATGCAGTAAAATGACCATTGTACCAAAAATTCAATTCAATTCCCATTAAAATTCTACCACATTTGTTTATAAACCTTCAAAGGACAACACTCAACCTCATATGTAAAAACAAAAACAGATGCCAGCTAAAAACATTCCTGAATGATAAATGAACTGCTGGAGATATGACCATACTGAATTTTAAGTTGTTCTATAAAAATATAGTAATAAAAACAGTATGGCATTTGCACAAAAACAGACATATTGATCAATAGAATCAAGCTGAAGATTCAGACATAAGTCCACACACCTATGAACACTTTAATTTTAAGAACAAAGCTGGAAACACAGACTGGAAAAAAGACAGCATCTTCAACAAATAATGCTACTCAAACTAGACGTCTGCATGTCTAAGAATGCAAATAGATACATACGTATTACTCTACACAAAGCTCAGCTCCAACAATATCAATACTGAACCTGGTAGAGGACAAAGGAAGAAAAAGCCTTGCACTTGTTGCTACAGAAAAAGACTTTCTGAATGGGACATAGCCAATGCAAGCTCTAAGATCAACAATAAGTGGGACCTCATAATACTGCGCGGCAAGGGCCACCCTCATTCAAACAATGCACTGTATTCCCCAGTGCACAGTTAGTAGAAGGCTAACACTGAGATACATAGAAAAGAAATTACCCAATGAGATCTAGTCAGAGAATTTCCAATACAGGAAATGCAAATGGTTGAGAAACAAATAAAGAAGTGTCCAATGTCCTTAGTCACCAGAGGAATGAAAATCAAAACTACTGTGAGATTTCATCTTACACTTATGTCAGGATGACTAAGAAACAAATAAAACAAAACAAGTGAAAGTTCATTGGCAAGGAACAAACTCATCTAGCCACCATGGAAGTCATTACGGCAGTTCCTCAGGAAGATAGCAAGCAATCTATGCCGAGATCCAACTATACCACTCTTAAGAATATACTCAAAAGATACTTGACTCTACCTCAGAGACACCATATTCATTACTACTATATTCATAATAATCAGAAAATTGGAAACAGCCTATGTCATTAACAGATAAATGGATAATAAAAATATGGTTCATGGGCTGGTGAGATGGCTCAGCCAGTAAGAGCACTGACTGTTCTTCCGAAGGTCCTGAGTTCGGATCCCAGCAACCACATGGTGGCTCACAATTAATCCCAGCACTTGGGAGGCAGAGGCAGGAGGATTTCTGAGTTCGAGGTCAGCCTGGTCTACAGAGTGGAAAAAAAAAAAAAAAACCCTATAATGAGATCAGATGCCCTCTTCTGGTGCATCTGAAGACAGCTCCAGTGAATTATGCCAGAGCAAGCAGTGCAGGAGCAAGCGGGGCCAGCAGAGGTCCTGAGTTCAATGCCCAGCAGCCACACACATGATAGCTCACAGCCATCTGTACAGCTACAGTGTACTAATGTATTCATACACATAAAATAAATAAAATCTTTTTTAAAAATGTGGTTCATTAGCCCAATATAACATCATTACTCATATGTTAGAAGGTTAAATCATGAAATTCACAGGTCAAAGGATGTAAACGGAAATAAAAAACCATCCTGAGTGAGCTAATCCAGACCCCAAAAGACAAATACAATATGTATCTGCTAACATTTGGAAGCTAGTGTTTAAGCCTTCTATAGGCATGTCATGATCCACAGACCTATAGAGGTTAGTTATAGAATAAGGGACTAGGGGGAGTAAAGGACTTCCTGAGAAAACGGATAGAATATACAGTTATGGAGAGATGGAAGAGAGGTGGCTGGAATGGGAGGATTAAAAGGAGAGGAAGAGGGAAAAAGAAGGTTAGAGAGAAAAGACAGGAGGGACAGCTAACACCAAGGACAACGTGAAGGGTCACACAGATACCTATTATAGTTTTTTAAGTATATACAAAAATTCATAAAAGGAATCTAAATGGAATCACCAAGTAATGAGATAAACAAAGCCCCAACTCCACCGAATTTGTGGGTTAAAAATGGGGTCCTGCATCCGGCCCAGGGCTCAGGCCTCTGGGCGTGACTGGATGCAGGAATTCTGACTATGCACACCCCCATGGCACTGCTGGGTAGGCATAGGGCTATGAGAAGAGGCAGGACCCCGCTCCAGAGGTGGGGTAGGTGCAGTCTGGGGTCCCTGCAGAACCTGCTGGAGTTGGCTGGGGTCCCCAGGCCTGCATAAAGTCTGAGGACCACAGGTTCTCAGGCTGTCGGACATTCCAGACACCACTGTTTGTCTTGGGAGAGCTGAGAATGAAGCAGGCGGGCCTAGGGGCGGACTCTGGCCTGGGGCCAAAGGGAAAAGAGCAGGAGGAGAGCTGCAGCTGGTTACTTAGTGATGAGAGTGCTCGTGCTCGGCATGTTCTGGTGGGCAGATGGGCAGCTAGCTCGGTGGAGACCATGGCTGAGAACACAGAGAGGTCTCCCGGAGGCAGGAGGTAAGATATGGGGCTTGTTAGGGGAAGACCTGCTGAGCAGAGGCAGTCCATGGTTTTAAGGCATTTATTGGAGAAAGGCAGAGAGAGGGAGAGTAGGGAAGTAGAGGCCAGCCATGGCCACGTGGGGGCGGGGGGAGGAGGAGAAAGGGGGAGAAAGGGAGCAAGTGAAGAACAAGAGAATTAGGAGTATAAGAGAGAGAGGGAACAGCCCCTTTTATAGTGGGCCAGGGCTACATGGCTGTTGCCAGGTAATTGTGTGGGTGGAGTTCAGACAGAATACCAGGAGTTTGGGGCATTGCTTGCTTGACTTATGGCCATACACCTCTCTGCACGGGGCTGTGGGAGGCTGTAGCTGCGACAGGAGCCAGAGGCTCAGGAGGTGTGGCCAAATACCCGCCTGCCGTCTCCTAGGGTCACCGGAGTTCAAGACCTGTGCTAGTCCAGTAGCCAGGCTGTCTGTGCACAGCTCACCGCCCCACACTAGATAAAACTCTAGCGCCAGGAATCAGGTACAGATAATTGAGTTATGGGCCAAGGGGCCTCAGGGAATCCCCAAACAATTCAGGCTCTTGCCAAGGCTACTGAAAGCTCTCCATAGCCTGACAATAAGGCCCTATTGCTGATGACACACACCTACAACATATCTCTTTGAATACTGAGATACAGAGCTGGTGCTTCCCTAGAGCTGTCACCTCTATTGATTAGTGTTCATCGCACCGGAATGCACTCTGCACACTCCCAGGGGAGAAAGCTAACCATCAATCCAGCTCCAGTGTGATCTACAATGGTGACCTGTCTGCATGATATGCTGTGGCACAAGTAAGCTATCCCTCTCTGATTGGATTAGAGGCCTGATTCATGGGATGGCATGTACACCTGACACTGCGCAGGCAGCCAAGGCCCCTTGTCTAAGGAGACCATAAACCTAGGCGAAACCCAGGTACTACTGTTCTTTGCAAGCAGCGATTCTCAACCTGTAGGTCATGACTCCAGTGACAAACCTCTATCCCCAAATACATTTACAATTCATAACAGTAGCCAAATTAGTTATGAAGTAACAAAAAAAATTTTATGGCTGGGGGTTGCTACAACATAAGGAACTATATTAAAGGTCACAATATCAGGGTGGTTGTGAACTACTGTGCTAAAGGAATGTAGCAATAAAATGACTCCTAATGACATTCTGCTCTATTCAGAGATCAGTGCTTTGATCAACCACCATCAGAGATGCTTCCCCGGGGAACAGTTGGGAACAAGTACAGAGACCCAGAATGGACAATGTGCAGAGCCTGAGAGACTTTGGAAAACTCAGTTGTAAATGGGATGTCTCCATCAAATCCCTCTCTACATATGAACTCATTTGGTAGCAGGCTAACTATGCATCCTTCACAGATCCAAAACAAGTGGGGCTCTAGTGCTGAGAGGGGACAGAGACACATCCCTAACTAAGAAGCTATCTCCAATTGATAACTGCTAGCAACGAAAGAACTGGTCTTCCACAAGGGACTAGCAATGGGTATACTAACCACACTTAAGGGTAGGCCCAAGTCCAGCAGTGGATGGCCAACACCAAACAATGATATTGTTGGACATGTTTTATCTCATAGGGCTGTATTTGTATTTTTTCCTTATTTTTTTTTGTTTATTATGGTTTCCAATTTTGTTTGTAAGGATATGTGCATGTATGTGTACCTCTACATGTGTATTTGTTTCTGGTGCGCTTTCTTTTTCTTCTGTTCGTCTGTTTGCTTTTTAAAAATCTGGTTTGTCTTTTTACTGGCCTGTTCATTTTCTAGGGAGAGAAACAAATTGGATCGGTGGGGAGGTGACGAACATCAAGAGAGCGGGAGGGGAAACCATGATAAAAATATACTGAATAAAAAAATTACAAGGGGTAATTGAAAGGAGATGGAGGTAGATGTAAATCATATGTCTGGTGTGTAGTTCAAAATCTAGTGCATAGGTTTCCTAACCCATTCCCAGTAGGGTTTTCTCCCATGCTGAATAACATGTATCTCTGAATGATAAACTTTCAGACAGGAAAATTGATTTCTAAGGTAGAAGTATTTAATAGAATTATAAAAAAATAACACTATGTCAAAATCAGAATAAGTAATCATGGGTATATTTCCCTTTGCATACCTATATTAAATCATGGTTTCTAGCAATTCTTAAATTAACAAAGAATACAGAATCAAGGTAGTGTGTCAACAGAAGTGTTGTATTAAAGCTATCAGCCCCAGAAAACAGAAAACACAAAGTGAATTCGTGCAATTGTCTGCAACTTCTCTGTGCATCAGAAAGTACCTTACTGTGATAAACCACAATCAGGACACTGTGGGCAAATCATCAGGCGAAGTCTGCCCTTTGCTTTTAGAGTTCTCAAGTTTAGCCATCCTAAAGGGGTAAAGACAAAAACACACCACTAGATAAAGTATCAGCTGTTTACTGTCTGCAGGATTTCTCTGAACTTCAGATTCTGGAGTATGAAGATACCTTGGCACAGACTCCTGTAGATTTTAAGATAAGCAAGATTTCCCCTAACCATAACACAGTTACTACTATCATTTCAACACCATTGACACTGATGCAGAGAATATTTCCCCCATCTCTCAGTCTCAAATGTCTATTCTTCACTTAAAAATCAGTCAACAATTCATTGGGTTCCACATCATGGACTACTGTCACCATTTTGGCACTAGTATCATTTTTACTAGTTTCTGACATTCTCTTACATAACACTTTAGTACATGACTGAAATGGTAAGTTCTGTATTCAAACTATGACAACAGATTCAAAGAAGGAGGGACTAAAGCTTCCCAGTCATGTGTTGATTCTTTAAGGTGACTGCCTTTCAAAATGACACATTTTAAACAATCTCAGATGGTCCCAGGGTTCTAGTTCTCAGTCTACTGGTAGACAATAGCACTTGATTAAAGGACCTACAATCCCCACCACTCCCTATATTCAATATACTACACAGTATGTCTCACAGTTAAAACGGCTTTGGCCATTTAAGTATCTAACCACATAAATATCTGAAGTTTTAATATTCTAAAACTGTAGAACATAGCTATAAAGATACACAGGCCATTGTATTGTACGGTTTTTCAAACTTGGCACTAATGACATTTTGGACTGGGCAATTCTTTCCTGTGATGACAACTATGCCAAACCTAGCATATGGCATATAGCAGAACCTGTAGCCTCTACGGAGACTGGTAGCAGCCTGCATCCATTTACTCTGATCACTAAAAAACATCCCACAATCCCAAGTATCTTCTGGGAGCCCAAACTCCACTAAAGAATCACTGGATAGAAACTTTACTGTAGACATCATTTTGTAAACTTGAAGTGCACAAATAAGACAGGACTTTATGCAGTATTACTAATGTGGAAGTGTCTAGCAGATCCTCTGCTATTCTGTTTATGTTGGGCACAGCGTTTATATAATACACTACTGAAGCACACAGCTACCAATGTAATGCTATCATTTTCCTACTAAAAACACTGACATTAAGTCGGGGCGGTAATGGGGTAGGTAATCCAGAACCACCTTTACATGAACTGATGGGGAAAGCTACAGTTCATAAACATTTGTGAAGCCCAGGACCAAGAGCCGTCAAGGCAAATGCCCTTCTTTCTGAATCCTCAGTCTCTCCTTCTCCACCTGCAAGCGCTCCTTTTCTATCTGCAGCTTCTCTGTTTCAAACTTCAAAAACTGCAGCCGATCTTTTTCCAGCTGTAGGCGCTCCCGCTCGAGTTTCAACTTCTCTGCTTCGATGTCCTGTGGCTGCAGCATGGATTTCTCCCCCTGGCCGAGTTCGTTCTCTAGGGCCGGTTTCTCGGTGCTGACCAGTTGCAGCCTCCACTTCTCTCTCTCGATCTGCAGCCTCTCCTTCTCCAGTTGCAGGCGCTCGTGCTCCAGGTCCAGGTGACGCAGGCGCTCTTTCTCTATCTGCAGCCGCTCCTTTTCTACCTGCAGCCTTTCTGCCTCAATATCCAGGCGGCGTTTCTCCAGCTCCAGCTTCTGTTTCTCTATGTTCACGAGCAGATGGGGCTCATCATAGGTGGGTCTGGACGGTGTGGAATTGAGGGTGAAAAACTCATCAATGTGAGGGAAGTCAGGGGGCTCGTTTTCCCTCCTGGAATCTGGTATGACAGATGACAGCATCTCTTCCTCTTCCTCAATCTCAAACTGACAGAAAAGAAAAAAAATGCTAATTTAGTATTTGCTTTTGTCATTATCGGTTTGCTCCATCACTGGCCTTTTAATTAGTATTATTTCATTTCTTACTTATTTGTGTACATGTATATGTAAGTACAGGACAATGTGGGCCAGAGCATAAAGTAGGGTTTTTCTTGTTTACCATGAGGCAAGCTTGAAGCTAGAGGACCGAAGGTTTCAGGTCTATTCTCCGAGGTCTGTCACAACAGTGTTGGGGTTTCGGATGCATGCCACAGCATCCTGCTTTCATGGGAAGTTGCAAGGATGTCAGGCTTGTGCCGCTTGCACACTAAACCTTCTCCCCAGACCTGCCTCAATACTTTTTGATGGCTTTCTAGGCTGTTTGATCCCACAAAACTACTTAATCTGAACTATTATGATTATTTAAAGTACCCAATGTCACAAACGTATCACTGAGGTGATTGATTACAATTAGGTGAGAGAACAGGCACTAATTAAGGTCACCAGGAAAAAACAAAACGATTGTTATAAGGTCACCAGGAAAAAACAAAAGGATTGTTATCTGTTGTCTGCGATCTTCCTCAGCATATCTGGATCACTGATAAAGAAAACACGCACCACAGGTTACTACTTACTTCCGGACTCTGAGGGTCCCTTTCTTCCTCTTCTACTTTGACCTCTGTTAAGGATCCACCTGCATCTCGGAAATCTGTCACATTCTGCCACTCAAAATTTGCATCATTTCGGAAGGCAATTTTTTCATCTATTTCTTCAGTAAGCGAGTCATCTAGATCAGAGGTGGGCAGAGGAAACCCAGCACCAACCAGCTTCATGTTGGCCTTCATCCTCTTCCTTTTCATGAGTGCGCGCCAATCCAGGTAGCGCCTCTTCACCTCCGTGCCTGTCCTCTGTTCTCCTTCTCCCACAGCATTCACACACTGTGCGATCTCTTCCCAGGCCATTCGCTTCATCACGTTTATTGTTGTGTTGAGCTGCTTGGAAAAAATGACTTCCTTCCTCTTGGTAATTTCTTTCAAAAGGGTCTGGGTCTCCTGAACACTAAAATTGCTTTTCCTTTTCCTTTTCAATTGCTTCATTTTTAAAAATTCAGTGTAGATTTGAACAGCAAAAAGAGCTGTGCAAAGAATGTGAGGAGTGTACCACAAAAAAACAAACCCAAGGACAACCCCTTGTTGGCTCTTAGTTCAAATCACTGAGATTTCCAATTATCTAGTCCTGGAGGCCAGCTAGATACCTAAAGGAGAAAAGTATAAAACAAAAAAGTCAATCAATCTGTAACTCACACAACATAGTGCGTCCAGTAACCTGTATTACTAAACACCACCACCACCACCACCTCCTACTCCTCCTCCTCCACCACCGCCGTCACCACCACCACCAATAACAACAACACTACCTGTCTAAACACAGCTTGAAACCACTGGCTAACAACCATGGCTCAAATAACCGGTGAAATTTGATTCTCCCTCAGTTTATCTGAACAAAGTTCATAATTTGGGCTCATTTATGTGAAAATATTTTGGCATGAATTCAAAACGAAAAGGATATACCCCTTTCTGAAGCAAAAATAAAGCAAATGTACAAGGCTAAATTGAATCAGGAAATGTGAAAGTCTACCACCGTTTGAGTAAATGCTAATTCCTCATTTTTAAAATTTAACAACAAACCATTTTGTTACCATTTATAACCTTCATTTGGCATTTTTTTCTAGCTCCCAAGGATCTCTAATCAACTGTGCGTATTTAATAATATCACCAAAAATATGTCCGTCATATCTTTTAGTTTCTGCCAATCTTTAAGGAACAATATCCTTCCAAAGAGCCACTTTCCGAAGAAACAGTCAGAAACAGAGTCCAGAGAATTGAGTGTTCTGAAGTGCAGAAATGACATTGCAAAACTCCCTGTCAGTTTCATAAATACACAGAAAAAGACCCAAGTGTGCACAACCAAGAGGCCTGCAAGCCAGCTATCTGTGAAACACAACATTTCTAGAGATATCCAGTGATAACTAATGTCCAGTGAATCAGAATGTACAATCAAGGCCAGCATGCCCAGAGTACCTTTCCAGTCAGATAAAAGCCTTTTGTGAATAAAATTTAAGAAAAGCTATTTCTAAATTACTGTAGAAAGACAATATGTGATACTGTCAAGAGCAGATTCTGGCGTCAGACTCTGGGGTAGAACACTAGCCCTGCAGCATGAATGGAAGTGGACTGAACTCAGACTCCGAGGTAGCCAAATTTCAGGCCTGGATACAAAGTGGGCCTTCTTCTCAAAGTAAAATCAGTTCATTGGCAGAGCAGTGCCCTAGCATGTGCAAGGCCCTGGGTTCTACCTTCAGTACTGGGGAGGGGGGAGGTGGGGGTGTGGAGAAAGGGAGATTAAAAAGGAGAGAGGGGATGAAAATGAATCCTAGACCAGCCTGCCTAACTATGCCTTAAAAACTTAACCTCCCCATGTATGATTTCATTTTTAAAATGATATGCTGCTTAGCAGAGATACAGCAAAAAAATATGCATTTTAAAATATACAGGAGACTAGACCTGACCATCCATCCATCCATCCATCCATCCCAGGCTAGCCTAAGTACTGGGATTGCAGCATGAGCCACCATGACCAGTTTCCAGTGTACATTCTAAAGTGACATGGTATCTTATTTTGTCCTCACTGCTTTTCACAAACTGAACAGACACGTACAGGGGTTAACAAATGAGGCACAGCACATCACCATCAATAAAAACCCACTTAGACTGAGGACGAAGGATCACCTAAACCCAGCCATTGGAGGCCAGACTGGGCAACAGAATAAAACCCCATCTCAAAGGCAAAAACCAAGCCCCCCCCCCCCCAAAAAAAAAAGTATAGAGAAAGCAAGGCATGATGTGGGTGGGGCCTATAGGTGCTAAGTGATTTCCTGTCAGAGCATGATGTGGGTGGGGCCTATAGGTGCTAAGTGATTTCCTGTCAGAGCAC